>JAHWXV010067380.1:0-14371 GCA_024586415.1 Phrixothrix hirtus | reverse complement strand
ATATATATATATATATATATATATATATATATATATATATATATATATATATATATATATGATGATTGTGTACTGTAATTATCGTCAAAGCAATTTAGGTTTGTTTTCTAAAGGGATTTTAAGCCCATCTTCAATTTTGTCTTTATAGTCAACACGAACCTCTATTGCATTGGTTAATGTTAAAAATTGTTGTTCCATATTTTTAATGAGTAGTCAATTTATCTTCGAACTTTAATTCAATCTGTGTACTGGTGAAACAGTGAATTATAAACAATATAATGTGTGTGCTCAACTAGCTCTTTATTTATTTCAAACATTATTTTTTGCCTAATATTATAACTATTCAGTATGCGTCTAGCGAATTTAATTCTGATCCAGAATTTCTTTTTCTGCAAAGTAAATAAGAAAGCATTTGTTTTGCGTAAAATTTAGCATTTAGCATTTAGCATTTTTAAATAATTTATGTCAAGTACAGCATATTTTGAATCTTGTGCCGCATTAATTAAACTTGAAATTCTTATAAACATTTTACTTCACTTTCAATATACAGGGTGTACCAAGTCTTAAATCATCTTTCGTTTAATTACTGTGAGATAAAGGTCTAGGTCAGTTATTCACAAGGAAGGGGGCTTCACTCTTGATTTTATAATAAGGTTAACACTCCGCAATACACAGGAGCGATCATAAATAACTGCAGTACCATGAGAATATCTGTCTCTACTTTTATGGTAGGTCACTAACATCGTAATCTACAGGATGTTTCGCAAACATCATCTGGTAGCAGTTTTGACTTGAGAACAGTGGCGCTCACCTTTTACCGATTTCGTCTTGATTTTACAGTGTTTAGCCCCGCACGTATCGACGGACCACGCCCCGCTCCACTGTAGGTTTGCCGGCCGTGGTTAAACACTCGTAATTTTTTGCCACATGCGTTGTTGAAAGTTTAGCCTACGACAAGGTAGTGATTATGTTAAAAACCAAATAATGCGCTAAGTTATTCCCTGCGCCCCTATGTGGATTATCAAAGTAGTCTCTTTTGCAATTAGATAACCTACACTTTAAAATAATGTGTATAAAATTACTTATGTAAACATAAACAAACGAAATCAAATAAAGACGGGAAGTCAAGATTATTGGAAAATAGCGCAACCATACATTCGCTATTGTACGTTATAACATTATTTTACTTTGCTTCTTACCAAATTTAATTATTTTAGATATTTTATTAATAACAATGCTTATATTGCAAATCTAAATCTAAAATACACGATATTTGAAATTATAAAATCAACATGAAAACTTAAAACCAACAACATGCCCAGTAGAAAGTAACGTTACCTATCATTCAGCCTGAGGATATTGTTACTGAAGTATTGTAAACGAAAACGTTCACTGTATAAAAATAAATGTTGCTGGGACACCGACTACCATTATAATTTATTTGCATCCAACTCTAATCCGAACAATTTACCACCAACCAGGACGGACTACTACATTTCAATAACGACAACATTGTTTTACTAATTTGAAAAAGTGAACTTTTGAGATGAATGCATTGTTAAATAATAAATCTTTAAAAATAACAGTTAGTAGTTGAAATGGGAAATATTAAAATAATTGTAGAAATTTATCTAAATAAGCTTCTGATTTTAAGGATATCCCTTTAAAGGCAGTTAGAGGAAGATTCGTAAACCCCTTTTCAATTAAAAAAAGTAAGATTATAGGTGCCCGGAAAAATCAATTTAACGTTATAGCATAAACTAAGTTCGGTTCTGGTCGCTTTACATAGTAATTCATTCAAGGAACAGATTAAATAGGTTTGTTTTTGCCGATTAGCGTTGTGATATAAAAAGAATGTATAATTCCTTAAAGAAAATAATCAACCCCCGTTTATTAAAAGCGTAATAATCCCGTATTAAACATTTCTTTATTAATTTGACATTAAAATCAACAAATATATAGAGTTTATTTAAAAATGAAGGTAACACAAAAATTTACATTTTATTATGCAAATAACGTAAACATGCAAAATAATTTTATGAGTTTACAGAAGTTTACTCATAAATGCTTACGTTACGTCCAGTCGAATATAAAAATATTAGAAAAACTATAAAATAAATTTGTTTGCGTCTTAGTGAACTTTTATAGATTATTTAAATAAATGCAGTTCGAAATGAGGCAAAAGAATATAAATAAACGCAACAGGGATCTAATTACGTGTAACAATTCTAATTTTTGTCTTGTTGGAATAAAACTTACTTAAATAAACCTTTTTTACTTTCTCTTTCCTATATAAAATATAGTATAGAGAAAATATTGTTTTCGTCCAAAATTTTAGATGTCAAAATTTTTCGGGCCTCCCTGGTCCGAAAATCATGTTTTTAAAAATTGGTCTGTGTGTGTGTGCGTGTGTATGCGAGAGTATGCGTGTGTGCCTGTGTGTGTGTGCGTGTGTGTGTGTGCTTGTGTGCGTGTGTGTGCGTGTGTGCGTGGTTTGTGTGTGTGTTTGAACAAGATATCTCGAGAACGAAAAGTTGTACATGAACAAAATTTTATATTTGAATTTGTGCCCATCCTCGCACACAACTACAACAATTTCACTAAAATCCAATAACCAGAAGTGTTACTTTACTCTTGTCATTTTCTGATTTTTCGCGATTTTCTCGAAATCAGCTCCAACGATTTTTTTAAAATTTATTATGTTTCTTAGAGATTTAAGCTCTTTCATATAATTAAAACAATTTCTCAAAAAAATATCTGTAAAACGAGTAACCGGAAGTAGTCTTACCATTAACTATGACTAAAATAACTATGAAATTGATAGTCATAGATAAATGAAAATTTGTATATAAGTTTCTAACTACCTTTGGATGCTAAATCAAGAGTTTTGTTAGAATCCAATAACCGGAAGTACAACTTTATTTGTTATTTTTAGATATTTTCCGAATCTTCGGTTTTTCGCGATTTTCTCAAAATCGGCTGTGACGATTTTTTAGAACTTATGTCATTTCTTACACATTCAATGACCTTTCATATAGTTTAGGCCATTTCTCAGAAACTTTTCCGTAAATTGAGTAACCAGAAGTACCTACACCGTTAACTTAAAATAACTATGAAAGTAAAAGTCCTATCTGAATGAAAATTTGTTTGTGGCCGTAACTGCATTGATATGCTAAATGAAGAATTTGGTTAAAATGGACTAACCGGAAGTTCCACTTTATTCCTGTCATTTTTAGATATTTTCTGAATTTTAGTTTTTTGAGATTTTCTTGAAATCGGTTCTAACGATTTTTTTAATACTTAGTAAATTTCTTGGCTACTTCATTTCGTTTTACATGAATCAAGCTGTATTTCTCATAAATTTTCGAAAATCGAGTAACCGGAAGTGCTTAGTGTATTAATTGCGAACAACATATCCCAAAAACTAAATATGATATATGAAAGAAATTGTATATTTAAGTATTTTATCTTATGCACATGAGACGTCAAGAATTTAGGTAAAATCGAATGACCGGAAGTGCCGCTTTATTCTTGCGATTTTAAAGTTTTTTTGCGATTTTCTCGAAAACAGCTAAAACTTTTATTTTTAAATGTGCTATGGTTATTATGTATTCATTCAATGCCCCTTTACGTGAACTTAACAGTTTTTCTGAAAAAATGCATTGAAGCAATTTATCAGAGAAAACTTCCGGAGTTAAGCAGCCTTTCGCCTGTCCAGTAACTTGGATAGGTAACCGTTAAAATTATTGCTGTAAAAATAAACGGAGACAATAGTCTAATCATATTTGAACACTATTGGCATATCTATATGCGTAAGAGAAAGTCGTGTCTTGTTTCGTACCAGATTTTTAAATTATGGTAATATGCGTAGTAAGCAGTTCTGAACTACATATGTTTGAAGTTTATTGAATTTAATATTGTGGGATCTCAAACGTTTATATACGTAAAGTAAAAAGGAAAGTACATTTTTCGTGAAAACAATAATAAGAAATTATTTTTCGTTGTAAGTAATCTTTAGCTAAAATTTTAAACAAGAAATACGTGTTAATAGTAATCATAATTTTTTCCACAGTTGAGCCTGAGGCCTAGATAAAGCTTATACATAACAAAGTAAGTCTGCGTAATTACAATTTATTTTATTTATGAATTACACATGAAATTTGCAATATTTAAAATGCAATAAACGGGAGCAGCTCATCAACATAGTTAGAAGAATATGTGAACTCATTTGAAAAACGAAACCGACTCAAGGTCGGGGTATCAATTTCATTTTACGTACGTAAACAGTTGTAGCTATGGCGTATTTCAATTACAAAAACGATTTTATAATAAAATTTCGAAAAATGTTATTTTTAAGACAGGACGAAAATTTTTTAAAATTTAGGCTTTCGATAGCTTTGCCTGTTAACCTTCGTAGGGATACCTATTACATCAGACTTATCCTGTATAAGAAACTGGAATAAAGTGGATAACATTTTAAACAACCCGCACTTAAAAATGTCGCCCAAATACTCCTTTATACAGTCAAAGTGGTTCCTAATCCCCTTAAGTTTAACTACCCATTCGAATACATTTTTGTATGAAAACCTTTGCTGAGGTACGTGATGGTCATGCGTCCTTTGCAGGCACTATTTTACTATAACCACATCTGTTTTGGAGGTTTGGCAACTTATTTTGTAGGAATCGCAAACTCGTTTTATAATTTAAACCACGTTCGAAAGCTGAGGTCCTAATGGGCCCGATATTGTCTTCGCAAACGTTAATCGATAATTGATACTGCTAATCCGTAAGAAATATGGATTAAACCATTGTTATTGCTCTTTGGAATAAATGCTTTATCGTTTCTCAATAATGTTTATCTTGTTCTACAATTCTCTTTAAGTTATTTAGCTCGAGGTGAAGTTAGTTACGCGAAGGAAGATGCACACTTGGTCGTTTGGGATGTGCGGATTCAAGTTTGAATACAATTGACTGGCGCCTAAAATGTCTGTGATTAGTATTAAGAGCTACGTTGAGGAATTAGGCATTGTTCACCGTACCAACGACACGCCACCCTGCCGAATTTCAAAATTTGAGTTTAGTTGGTAAATAAAGCGGTATTTGCTTAAACCATTTTATATTACCTTTTTGGATTTATGTGGCGGTACGAAAAATAACGCCGCGATATTTTGATTAATAAATAAATTACAAGACATCTGATTAGGTAGGTAGTCACCCTATTAGTTGAGTTAATGAATTGAAGAGAATTTTGTGTAAATCATATCGAATATTAATATTTGCATTTGTATTTTTCGTATAATTTCACTGCTAATTTTCAAGGCAACATATTGATTTTGAAATTTTGTTTTAGACATGCTTTTTAGTAATGTTCACGAATAGGTGAAGAAATAAAAAATTTGATAAAAATCTATATTTAGGACAAGATATAACGGTAACCAACGCAAGCTAAAGTATGGTAGTAAGTTGACTAGGAAATTAAGCTTTATATCTATTGTGGATGCCATCAATAATCAAAATTATAATTCACATCAACATGCCTAAGAATTAAATAAAACTGTATATAAAATTCTTAGACAACGATAATGTGTTTTAACCAAACATAAATTTAATCTTAACCTTTTAACTCATATAAAATAAGTGTCCGCATAAAGGTAACCAAACTGTTTTGAGACTTTATTATTTATAATAAGCCCGAAGGATAAATCTCTTTTATCCGGACAATAAATTTACTGTGCCGCTGTAGTACCTGGAGGTAAATATTTATTTTAAAATTTTGTGGGTCACACCAATATTTATTTATATTATAGGTTTATATACCATTAAGTAACAAATCGAGATGTTGGTTGCAATAAAAGTGTAAACAGGTATTGTAAGAGCGTAAACTTAAAAGTTAAATTAAAGTGGTAAAAAGTGATCGGAAAAAGAAGAAAAAGGGAACAAAAGAGAGAATAAGACGTACCCTAGCAGTAGAGAGTAAAGATATTTAATTATTTAATAAATTTAAAATCTGAATTTTAACATTTAATATATCACATTAAACCGAGTCGGCGGTTATCGCTGAGCGATAAAATAGAGCAAATCCGAATATACATATTAAAAAGAAATTCAAAGAGTTAGAATAAAATTGACGAAGTAAATTATAAAGCATTTAAAATACAGTTTATGTATGTAATCAAATTAAGGGAATTCTAGTGATTATAACATAGCACTAACATTAATTAGCAAAATATTAATAAACAGAGTAACAGTGCAAAATTTAAAGAGCGTAATAACAGTAGTAGCATAATTTACATCACAGCGGAGTTATTAACTCTATCCTTTGTAAAAAATAGCATATAAAAATATTGAATTAATTATAATTATAACGCTGAGAAAGGTCTAGCCTCATCTCCGAGGGGTTGACTCGAGCAAAGCTTTTAACGCAGTAAAATGGAACAGATACTAACAAAGTTAGAGAGTATAGATAAGCAGAATGGTAGAATTGAGAAAAAGATGTATGGGGTTCAGAGTGTAATAGTAAAAATAAGGGAAGAATTAAGTATCACTAAATGGGAAAACACACAACTAAGAAAAAAGTAGATAAACAATGAAAAAGAATTGAAATACTGGAACTAGAAATAAAGAAAAGGAAGGTAGTTATAATATGGATAGAAGAAACAACTAAAGATAATGAAAGGGAAAGGGAAAATAAGATACAAGAAATTATGAACAAAATAGAGGTAAAGTTAAATGTCAAAGAAGATGTACACGAGACAAGAAGATTAGGGGTTGCAAGAGAGGGCAAATGCAGGCCAATGTTAGTGGAACTTAAAAATTGGAACAACAAAATGGAAATGATACGCCAAACCAAAAAACTAAAATATACATATACAAATATACACCAATGAAGATTATCCACCAGAAATACTAGAACAAAGGAGAGAATTAGTCAAATACATGAAAGAAGAAAGAAATAAGGGAAATAATGCCAAATTACTCTATAACAGATAGCATAAACGGGGAAATTTATGAACTAAACCAACTAAAACAAAATATACTCAATGAAAATGAAAACGAAATCAACGAAGAAAAGAACAAACAAAATAGTAAAGGAAGAAAATACAGAGAACGAACACATTCTGATGAAGACATAGGACGGGTGGAACCAAGTAAGATAACGGGAACTACATATAACACAGATGCAAAAACAAGACTAAAACAATAGCAAAAAATGAAAAAAGAACAGTTGCTTTGATAACAGACAACGGCGATGAAATGGAAAAGAACAAAATAACAAAAGAAAAATTAGAAAGAAAAGATCAAACGTAATAAAAGTAGAATTAGTACATAGAATGTAAGAACACTTTTGGCACCAGGGAAATTGCATGAAGTAATAACGGAGATTAACAAGCACAATATAGATATAGCAGCACTACAGGAAATAAGATGGGAAGGAAAAGGAAGAATAGATAGGGATAACAGTACATTAATATACTCGGGAGACGAATGAAAAGACAAAAAGGAATAGCTTTTGTATTCACAGGAAAAATGAAGGGTAAAGTACTAGAAATTAGACAGTTAAATAAGAATGTGCTACATCTAAATTGAAGCAGAACCATGTAATTTATCAATATTGAACCTATATGCACCAACAGAAGTCGCGGATGAGGAAGAAAAGGATACCTTCTACGAAAAAATAGATGAGGAACTGGAGAAAATACCTAAGGAGGACGTAATAATAGTACTGGGAGATTTAAACGCGCAAATAGGAAAAGAAGAATACATAAGTCAAGTGGCGGGAAAAGAAACTATACATGAACAAACTAATCAGAACGAACATGGCAGCAAGAAACAATATAATCATAAGCAGCACAAAATTTAAACACCCAAAGAGACATAAAATAACATGGACATCGCCTGGACAAAAATTTCACACACAAATTGATAATAATACTGATCACAAAAAGGAAACAATCATCCGTAACAGATATAAGAACATCAAGAGGAGCATGTGCTGAAACGGACTATTTTATGGTAATGGCAACGCTGAAACAAAAGATCAAACGCAGTATAAGGAGTAAGAAAGGAAATGATAAGTGGAGGGTGAAAATACTTAAAAATCAAAGAATAAAGGAGATGTATCAAGAAAATAAATCAACAACAAAGGGAAAGCAATATAGAAGGAAAATGGAAAACAATAAAAGAATCGATAAACTAAGCAGCAAAGAAGATAATAGGCAACAACGTGAATAAGAAAAGAAAAGGATGGTACAATAAAGAATGTGATAAAGTAGTAAATCAAAAAACGAAAGAGAGATTAAAATGGTTAAGCTCGTACAAAACGGAACAAAAGGAGAAATATAAAGAAAAATGAAAACAGTGTAATAAGATAATAAGAAAATGTAAAAGGGACTGGATAAATAGCGAAATAAACCAAATCGAAGAGAAAAATAAGAACAAAAACACAAGAAGATTCTATGAAAAAATCAAAGAACAAAACAGACCATATAAATCCAAAGCATGCGGGATAAAAAATAGGGAAGGGAGAATAGTGGAAAAGGAAGAACATTATAAGGAAGTATGGTTAGAATATTTCAGAGATCTTCTAATAGAGAAGCACCAACAAGAAAAAACATTAAAAAAACAAACAAAGACGAAATAATAGTAGAGGAACCAACAATAGAAGAAATAAAGGAAATAGTAAACAAAAGTTGAGACGCAAAAGCCTCAGGAAAAGATAATATAAACAAAGAACTAATCAAATACGGAGGAGAAGAAATGATATACAGCATACATCAACTGATAAAACAAATATGGAAGGAAAAAGAAATGTCCGAAGGATGAGAAGTAGGACATAAAAAAGGGGAACAACAAGAATGCAAGAATTATAGAGGAATAACATTATTAAATACTCCATACAAGATTCTATGGACAATAATTCAGAGAAGATCGAGAAAAGAAGTCGAAAATAAGATAGGTAAATATCAGCATGGATTCACAAAAGGTAGATCGGCAATAGACGCCGTACATATATTAAAACAAATAATGGAAAAAGGAAACGAATACAATATGAGGATTGAAATGCCGTTCATAGATTTTAAGCAAGCTTTTGACCTAATAAAAAGAAATAGACTATTAGAAGCACTGAAGATAATGGGAGCAGCAGCAAAATTAAGGAGACTAATTAAAATGACAATGAAAAACACAAAAATAATTATAAAAACACAAAAAGGGGAAACCACGGAAATTGAAATAGATTAAAGGTGAAAAACAGGGAGACGCACTATCGGCAACACTATTTAACGTCGCAATAGAATATGCAATAAGGAACATAAACAAAGAACAAGAGGAGCACAAATAGTAGCATATGCACATGATGTGGTACTAATATCAAAAAGGAGAGATATAATGGTGAAGATTCTGAACGAAATAATACACGGAGGGAAAAAAATGGGACTGCAGATAAATGAAAGCAAAACAAAAATTATGAGATTATGTATGAAATCACTAAACAAAAAAATTAACATTGGAAATCATTCATTTGAGCAAGTAGAAAAGATTAAATATTTTGGGAATAATGTTATCCAAAGAGAGCGGAAGAGAGGATGAAATGAAGGGAAAAATAATGGCAACGAACAGAGCTTTCCAAGCGAATCAAAAACTGCTGAAAAGTAAGGCACTGACAAAGAAAACAAAAATGAAAATATATGAAAGTATAATAAAACCAGTAATGTTATATGGAACGGATGAAGAAAAATTAAGAATTACAGAACGAAAGATTTTAAGAACCAGTGAAGTTAGCAGAAAATGAATATGGAGTAAGAAGAAATCAAGAAATACTGGAAGAATTAAAAGGAAGAGACATAGTTAGAAAGATAAAACAACAAAGAATGAAGTCGCTAGGGCACATATGGAGAGCAGGAGATGAAGAACGAATAAAAGCTTTAATGAACTTGGAAATGGCAGGAAAAAGAAGAAAGGGTAGGCCCAGATCAAAATGGTTGAAAGAGGTAAAAGAAGATTTAAAAAAGGCAGGAATAAGAAAAAGCGAAATACAGAAACAAGTGGAAAGACTTATGTAATGAACTATAACATGTAATAGGGATTGATCCTCCCCGAGAAAAGGATCTAGAAAGCTGAGAGACGGCGCAACCCTATCGGGGGTGTTTTTAGCCACTATATATAAGTAGAAAATCATAATTAATTCTATAAATTTATTTAAAATTCAAAATTAAAAAGCAATTAAAGTCTTACATCTACAAAATAGAATAAATTGCTACAGAAAAAGTTATGCAACAATGCAATGACGCGTTTGGGCATATTTCTTAGGGCTTGTGTCTGCCAAATGTAAACAGCAGTTTAATGCCTCTTTGTAGTAGTAAATTGGAGTTTGATAAGTATTTCTGTTTGGTTGATAATTTATCCTCCTTCGGATTTTTGGATTTATTTCAATGCTAACCGCGAAATCTTCAAACGTTGACTTCCTTCTTTGTTACGCGCTTTGCACAAACTCGTTTTAAATTTTTCCATGTATAAAACTTAAATTTTATAATTTTTTTGACGTTGATCTTCCGTAAAACTTTATTTTTGCCGCGGGCTACTAATCCGAGGTAATGTTTTCAATTACTTGAGTAACACTTTAGCGAGCAAAGTGTTTTTGTGGAATTTACATGGTTACAATCAAAGGATCTATTTTCGAAGCAGTTACAACTGTTTAATGCCTCGCCGTGTTTGACGATGTTGATCTGTTTTTTATAACTTTTCGTCATTCCCTTTCCGCTGTTGCGTCGCCCAAATTCGTAATGGAAAACCGTTGGGTATGATATCGTAATTTCGGATGCTTTAAACTTTTTCGATTTTTTATTTTTTTACACTATGGATTTTATATCCAAAACCCGTGATTTTATAACGGTGCACAATTTAAACTTTGTTAAAATTTATTTTAGTCTGACAAACTTCGTTTTAAACTTAGAAATCCTGTTAAGTTATTTCTACTTACAATAATTTTAGAAAATTTGAAATAGGTGTTAACTTATTTACATTTTCTAATATGGGAACAGAGTAACATTTTATTGTTAATTACGAGGGTCTGACCACCTCTCATAATCAATCTGATATCAACCTATCGCCTTTCTACAATTTCTATTATAAAACCTTGCCACAAAAGCCTTCTTCCATTTTCTAAAATTATTTATTTTTTACAGCTGCTAATTTGTTCATGTAGCGATTTTTGACATTTATGGTTAGTTGTACTGATGTTCTTAAAGTTAGATGACTTTAAACAAGTATGGCTACAATCAAGCGATCTAATTGATTTGTGAATTTGCCAAATATTTAAGTAATATTGGTGGAATTAGCTGTTAGGAGGTTAAAAATATGGTGGTAAATCGTCACGAATAACATGTATTGGTATAATTTGTAATTAAAATTTCGTTAACGTGTTTTCGACGCTATTGGGATTTAATCTTTGCGGGGATACTTTTTGATTATAAAAAGTAGGGCTCGCTTTTTCTGAAGTTGTGTGCTCTAAAAGAGAGAAATGAATCGATCCATTAAAAAAATATCTATGAGGGTTCATTAAAAATGGTTACAATTTATATTAGCTTAGTAATCAGTGAATTTTTATTGAACCAATTCTTTTAGAAATACTGCTGAGGCTTTTAAGGCGTCTAAGGACTGGGATTAGGCAACTCAAAATACAATATTCAAATTCTATTAGTTTTTAGTAGTTGCAATTAAAATTTTTAAAAAAGATACGTAGGGATCAGCGGACTAGAACGAATTCATAAATAATAGTTTTTAATTAATTACGGAAACGTAATATTGAAAAAACGTAAATTAGCGATTTTTCAATATTAGCTTTTGGAATTAATTAAAAACTGTATTTTGGGTTGCCTAACCCCAATTTCTAGGAGCTTTAAGTGTTTACTTTAGGTGGAATTCAAATAGTTTATATTTGAACGTTTAGTAAAATGTAGATTTAAAATATTTAAATATAAACTATTAAAAAACGAGAAATATATTGTGTTAAATAGAAAAATAAAAGAAAAGCTTGCGTAATTCGTTTTCGGATATGTTAAGGTGAAATTTAGGTTAATAGTTGAGTATTTAAAAATTTTAATAGTCACAATAAGGAAATGGTATAAAAATTTAATTTCGGTGGTAACTACTACTATAGTTTATAAGAAGTAAAAAGAAAAAGATTATCTAAATGGTTTAGTTGTGTTTCGAGTTGTTAAATTTATCTCGTATATAGGCCAAGAGTTCGTTTTAAGTGCAAAATCTAATCCATCAGATTCTGTTTTCTTATATGAAGATGGTGTTAGATGTTACCTCGAATTGTGTCACACTTTCAAGGATTAATACAAAGTAAACAACGGTAGCGTTAAGGGTTTGAAATTCACCTTCTACTAAAGTATACATTACAATTTTAACACCCCTTAACTAAAATAGTTCGATAAATTACATTTCACTTTATATAGGTGATCAAGAGCGATTTTATTTAAGCGATTTCCAAGCGCACGTATTATACGCATGATTTCAAATGGCAAGATATATTGTTGTAATAAAAACTTTTAGGCAATTGCGTGTCGATCTTTTTTACTTATTTTCACGTATTTTCTCTGATAAACAAAATAAACTATGTATCTATTCAAACTTAGATTTCAACAGTAAATTGTAAGATAGTTTAATATTGTAGCAAAATTAGAAACAATAAAAAATTCAGTGGAACATTTTGGAAGATCTAGAAGGTTCCGTACAATTAAGATGGATGATGTAATCCCAAATGACTCATTATTGTAACTGATATTGAAATAATTAAATTCAAGGCCAGCAATGAGTTATGACATTGTAATTCTTATTCTGGAATTTATCCTTTCCATTAGTTTTAGTTTTAATTAGAATCTTGTCTTGTTAGCTACTGTTATCCATAAATAGAAATATAAACGTTTGTTATAGTGTATTATAAAGTAAATATTTAAATAAATGTGTAAATAAATAATCTTATTACTAGTTAATATAAATAAAGATTTTAAAAAATTAACTAGTTTCGTTGAAGACTAATTAATGGTAGTCTAATCCTTAAAGGAATTTAATTGATAAATCTTCTATTAAAAAAATGTTATACCGATATTAATTCATGATAGAGGAACTATTTACATTTAGATTATGTTGCATGTTGGGTTAGAATACAATTTGTTAAACAATTAAAACACCATTCAATCTAGGCTATTTTCTGAAACTTGGTTGAACTCTTAAAACATTAAAACTTTAAATCGCGTAATCCAAATATGTCAATTCGATTTCTATTTAAATGAAAAAAACTGAATAAAGCCGATCTATCCATTTAAAATAAAAAAAAACTTACTCAATTATTAATTCGTAAAAAAAGCACAGTTTTAGTAAAAATCTATATAGTACAAATTAGGAAAACTCTACATTAAAGTTTTGCCCATATTATATCCGTAAGTTCCTAATTTTACCCACTACAGGACTATACTATTGACGTATTGCTCACTAAAGATACATGTATTATGTTATAATGCGTCAAAAAGAAAATTGAATGTAATCCGCAACGTAAAGGTCAGTCAGTATACAGGGTGAGCGAAACTCGATGTCTCAGCTCTACTAGAAAAAAAGAAAAACGATAGAAAATATCTGAAAAGAGGTTCTTAAATGGGATTGACTAAGGTCCATTTTAATCCAAATTTACATAATTTTTCATGTTTTTAAACTAAAGCATAGACGTAATCGTTTTCCCTTAAACATTTTGGCATATTTAAAAAGAGCTGAGTGACCTTTTCACAGCTGTACGGATGGGATCCGAAGTGTATTTCACTCCTCGGTGAGTGTTATTATGAATAACTCTTGACTAAACGAGAATTGTATTTGCCTTCATTAATTGAATTCAAAACTTAGAAATTCAAGTAAACACACTTAGCGATTTGTTTTACCTTAATGCGGTGAATTGCTTACAGAGCGTTCCGGTTCTTTCAATTTTGAAACCGGCGGCCTGTATTTAAATGTACGGTTATTCTGAAATTAAATTTCAACTATAAAACGAAACAAAACTATATTTTTTAGTGCGGTAATTTTAATATTTATTTTACAAAGGATTAAATCACCTCTCGGTTATGGGGTGAATTCTCCCTTATAATTCTCGTTTGAATTATTTTAATTCTCGGGCGAGATGTTCTATCTACAAAGACGGTAAACGTTCTCTGGACTTTGTCTTCACATCGCGAGCTTTTGTATGAAATTGTTATCTGCAACTTAAAGGAGAAACAGCTTTCTTGTAGCGTAATTTGTTTAATTAACATATTCCACGATCAATTAATATAACATCGAATGCACGATTTAATGCGCTCGAAGCAGTAAAAATAGTCATTAA
>JAHWXV010067367.1:0-11296 GCA_024586415.1 Phrixothrix hirtus | reverse complement strand
CTCCATCTGGCCCAAAAACATTGAACTTACTTTCATCGCTGAAAATAACTCGTTCCCAAAAGCATATTTCTTTATTTACGTATGTTTGTGCAAATTTTAAACGCTTAATACGATTTTGTTGATTGAAGAATGGATTTTTCTTTGGTACTTGAGCATGGTAGTTGTGATTTCTTAAAATACGTAAACAAGTTTCGCGATTTATGTGCTTCTGGAATCGTTCTTGAACTAAACATACTAATTCGTTCCTGTTGTTCTTGGATTTTTTTGGATTTCACGAAGCAAACTCGCTTCTTCTCTATGTGTTAGTCTATGTGGTCTACCCGTTCTTTGTTTATTTACTATACTTTTCTCAGTTTCTATTCGTTTAACTATTGATTGAATGATTGATTTACTTCGTCCTAATAATTTGTTAATGTTTTTGTATGATTCTCCTTCTTTTCGCCATTTTTGGATCAGCATTCGTTCTTGTATGCTCGTTTCTGTACCTTTTCTGCCCATAATTATTATAATTCACTTCACGTTAACACCACAAAGATTAATAAACTATTACAATTATATATGCGATAGATAAATAGGGGATTTTTCAAATATTTGCAACGGTAACACATTCATATGCTTACGTAAGCGGATTGTTATTTTAAAAGTACGAATACTTTTATGTTATATATTTTACATATTTTTTAATTAAATTGCATTTATGTTTTATATTATATTGTGTAATACATCAAAATGAATATACATATGTTATTTGTCATTTAATTGTCTACATATTCACAAAGAATTAGGTCCAGTCTACTTCAAATATTTGTGATTTTAATGATAATAGTCGAAATGATAATAGTCGAATATTAGGTGGGGTACGAATACTTATGTGCATCACTGTATATGTTACAGTAAATGTGTTAATTAAGTAAAAGTATAAATTTCCTAGTAAATGTATACATATACTGCTACAATCAGTAAATGCATTAACAAAAATAAGTTTTAAACTCTTCCTAGCAGAAGTATACATTTACGACCCTGATATAGTAAAAGCATAAATGAATACTCCTATTAGTAAATGTGTATTACGAGTACCACTGAAGAGTAAAATTCGTTTTTCTATCAAATAACTAGTTAAAATATGAATTGCCGAAAATAAGTAAAATCATTTTTATCATTGGTTATGTTTAGAACAGCTCAAGTTAGATTAAAGCATAGTAATAACAAATAATAACTCAACCATTGACTAATGGTTTTGGTTTTTTTTAATTTCTGCATTTCAAACTTTCACTAAAATAAAATTCCATAGAAGAGCAGTTTTACATATTAACAGTAACAATTATAATACATTTATAGTTTTAAGTAGTTCGATGCTTTTCCAAAGTGTTTTAGTAAATGTATGCATTGACCAGTACGTGTATACATTTATTAGGAATAGTACACATTTATAAATATACTTGACAGTTTTTCTAAAATCCTACGTAAATGTATGCATAAACTAGAGCAAATGTATACATTTACTGAATTTTACATTTTTACTGTAACATATACAAACATAAAATATATGTGTCTTTAAATATGGATGGAACTACCTATATTATATTCGTATGCCAATGCAAATGCTGGCCCTTCTCTTTAATATGTACTGTGTTTACCGCCTTTAGATTAAACCTTCGCCAAACGTCAATATTTGTCTTACATTTACTGTACACACGATATGACCAATGCGGCCAACTACCTGGTTGGGTAACAATGGGCACGTCTAGCGGAAATGCCTTAAGATACAAAAGAAAAAATTGAAAAATTAAATTTTTTCAATTCCTTAAAGTATTAGAATAAGTATTGATTAAAATTATTTTACTGATAATTTCATATTACTAAACCTAATAACGCTGTTAAAAATATAGTGGATGATGCAATAGAATTATTTAAAACTATAAGGCTATGCATAAAACCTATATTAAATACGATTAATACGATTGATTGAATTTTTAGCCAAATTGATGGTAAATTTGAAATATTTGGAACTGAATTTAAAATGTTAAAATATCCAGGAAACAATAAATACATATTACCTTAAGCTAAAGGACTACATCACTTGTATGTCCCATTTTTGGGATTTTTTAAATGGCATCAATACAAATATGTAAAGGTATTATTGTACAAGTTAGAATTAATTTATGGAAAATACCATGAATATAAAATAATTACAGTATTAATTATTAAATATAGTCATATCACAAGGAAGACATTATTTCCGTTCTCTGTTTGAACTAAAAATTAAAAATATTTAAGAGCATTATAATTGCTATAACAATTGTTACAATATATTATAAATGTGTACATATTTTAACAAGTATAAAGAAGTAAAAAAAAATTATACATATATTAATTGGTTGCCTTAAATTATACCAGGTGATTTATATATAACCAACGCACATTTCATTATTTATTTATGTAATGTCCCGTTTTTAGTTTCAAATTGAGCGGGTTAGTTGAGCATTTTGATTCCTTGTCACGAGTTGGTGCAGATTTTCCTTTGTTTATTTGATGCAGCTATTTCGTCACTGTTTATTAATCCATGTGACAATACACTATACGTTACAATAACGGCTCTTCTTTGTGAAGTAATATTAGATTACAAATTCAATTACAGCTACGCAAAAGACATACTGAGGAGAATTTGGTGTTCGCAACTCTGCCAAAAGGAACACAATTCTGGCACTGATAGGCAAATTGGAAACAACCTGGATCTCTATTGACGGAAACAAGCAAATATCGCTCGTCTCGTTTGCACACAGTTTCTGTGGACGTCCTAGCGCGACTACAGTGTTCACCCCGTAATTCACTAAGGCGTTTGTCGCAGGAGACCGGGTATTCCTACTCAATGTGACAGAGCTGGGAAAGTGCTCACCTAACACTATATAAGATTACGACTGCATAAACCGTTGGTTTCAGGCGTTTAATGTTTAAAATCCAAGCGTACTGTCCATCACATGGTTCACGGATGAAACATGGTTCCAAGTAAGTGATTATGTGAACTAACAGAACAAACAATATTAGGGCATCGTAAATCCACATGTTCATGAAGAGCCTATGCGTCAGTTAATATCGGGGTTTGAATAAATCTTCGTACACAGAATAGTGGGCCAATTTTATTCAACCAGACTCTGCATACTGCAACGTACCAACGCATTTTCATAGATTTTATTGAGAAACCGGACGAGTTGAGTAAAGGTTATTACCAACAAAATGGCTCCACAATGCCATACATCACACGACTCCATGGCGTTAATTGGAACCTTCTTTGACCACCTAGTAATATACAGTGGCCACAGAGATCTCCGGATTTCACAACACTGGACTTCTTCCTATGGGGTTACTTAAAATAAGAGTTTACGCCCCCCCCCCTCCCCGAGACAGTTGACGATTTTAAGCACAACACTACACAAGAAATCAGCGGTATTGACACGACCTACTACGAGCGGCTAGTAACATGGAACGACATGTTTAATTGTGCCTTCGGAACAACGCAGGGCGTTCTCAACATTTGCTATAGAATATAATAATCTCTGAAAGATTCTCTAAATTTTAGATACAACAAATGATAGTTCGCATCATTCGTGTGTGAATAAATAAATTAAAAAAATGTGATAGCACTTTATAAATTACCCGGTAATTACAATACTCTTATCGAGATTTCTACGTGTGCGTGTACTCGTATGCGTGCGTGCGTGCGTGCGTGTGCGTGCGCGTGCGTGTGCGCGTGAGCGTGAGCGTGTGCGTGTGCGTGCGCGTGCGCGTGTGCGTGTGTGTGTGTGTGTGTGTGTGTGTGTGGGTGTGTGGGTGTGTGCGTGTGTGCGTGTGTGCGTGTGTGGGTGTGTGCGTGTGTGCGTGTGTGCGTGTGTGGGTGTGTGCGTATGTGCGTATGTGTGTGCGTATGTGCGTATGTGTGTGCGTATGTGCGTATGTGCGTGCGTGCGTGCGTGCGTGCGTGCGTGCGTGCGTGTGTGCGTGTGTGCGTGCGTGTGTGTGTGCGTGTGTGTGTGCGTGTGTGTGTGCGTGTGTATACGCCTATGTGCGCGCGCGTGTTTGTGTGTGTGCGTGTGTGTATGTGCGCGCGCGCATGTGAATGTACGTGTATGTATGGGATCAATATATCCAAAAACTAAACGTCGTAGAAAAGTGATATCTTATATTAGTTTATTATCTTCCAATGCGTCCTAAGGGAATAACCGGAAGTGCCACTTCATTCATGCGATTTTTAAGTTTTTGTAATTTTCTCGAAAACAGCGCTAACCTTTTTTTTTAAATTTGCCATGTTTCTTACGCCTATGATGCTCTTTTACGCGAACCAACGCTTTTCCCTGCGAAAATTCGTTGAAGCGAGTTATCAACGAAAATCTCCAGAGATAAGCAGTGTTTGTGTCCAGTTATTTGAATTGGGCGACCGTTGCAATTACCGTTCCTCAAATAAATATAAATTTATATGTTAATGATTAGTATGCATTATTTATATGTCTAATTACTTTGTATTTAAATCTATTAATTACATTTACCCTAAATGAACTTAAAATTTAATTATAAAGTTATTGTAAATGTATGCGGGGTGCCCTTGATATAGATAGCATTATTTAACGCACGTGTACCCAGCGCCTTTGTGAACATGAATCTATAGAAATTTTAAAAAAAATTATGTAAATTTTCGCGTAAAAATCTCTCATGAATATGGACCTGTATATTTTTACCATAAAGCGTACTTAAAAACATAGATACGATTTTGTTTTTGTTGACTATATATCATGTTAACTTTAGTATTAAAGTACTATTTCGAGTCAAGGTTGCCAGCTGTTTTAATAAAAAGTAGTCGAACGTATTTCTTTACTTCATCTAAGTTTACTTGTATGTAGTAAAACAGTATTGCTTGTTAATTATAATTATTTACACATTAATAATTATTAATTTATTTGATAAATATCGTAACTTGACACAAGTTTTTATTTAGATTAATTTGTATGAACATACAAATTAGGCAAAATTTTATGAAATTTATTAACAACGATTTAGATATTTAACTATTTTTACAGATTTTAAATTACAAACAAGTGAGTGCAAATATTAATAATATGAAGATATTTATAAAAAAATTTAACTTCATGCTAAAGCGACTTTGTAAAAGTGAAAGTTACTTAAAAAATGTGTCCGTATTCAATAATACAATTATATACACATTAAAAATGGTATATATTAAGTAAAAACCTTGTTTTTTGTTTCAAAGATTTTATAAACTTTCACAATTAATCAATTAATATACAACTAGAAATTTGAAGGAAGAAACTAAAAGTTTTTGTTTTAAGTATAATTAATGTATACATTTTCCGGTATTTAAATAACATCTGAGTACATTCGTTCGACTTCGTTCACTGGTTAAAGATGTATAGTTGACCAGCCATTTCTTGTTGAATACAGTAGACCAAATTAAAAAGCAAAGGCGGACTGACAACTTTAGTTGCAAATATTTCGAAAACTATGCAATTTAAACACACAGTTTATAAGTATTCTTTGTTGGGCATATTAAAATGTATCTGCTGTTAAAGTAATATACGTTATTTCGCGGACATTCTGTATAGTAAATTATAAATTGATGAATTTTTGGTACTTTTAAACTAATTTTAAAGTTAACAGTGTAGATGTATAGGAAAGTAACAACGTCAATAACTACAATTTAGATTTAAAAATGGGTAAGAGAAAGTTGTGTGTTGTCTCACATCAGATTTTCTTTCTTTGTTTTTCAAATACCATGTCCTAATCACAATTTACGTTATTTGTCTCTTATCTATATTATGAATTACGCAGACAACACAAATGTACATTGGGAACTTGCAACTTATGGATTCTAAACCACAAAAATGTATTTTACTTCTACTCTAGCAAGGTAAGGTTAAAAAAATATATACTGATTGATTTTTCATTTCCTTATGAGTGACAAGCAGTTGCAGCCGAGTATTGAAACGGACGCTTATGCGTAAAAAGGTAAACTCTTAATTAACTGACCCATTATAGCCCTTCACATATATCCGAAGAAAATACACCACCCAACTAATGACTTAATTCATTAGGCCCTGTAAAATCCACTCCACCGCCCTTTACTAACCTACACACAACACGAATCAAAGGGCATAACCTCTCTCTCATTTCATTAGCAAGAAATGATTTCTACAATTAAGACTATCTAGAACAAAGGATCCAAAAGCAAATTCTATAAAGTGCGATCGTTTAAATTTTTGATCCTAGTAGGCTGTGACCATTCATAAATCCATTTTCATAGCCGTATTTAAACTATGCATAAAAATGTCATAGCACACAGCAATTGGAAATTTAAACGATCTCACGTTATAAGAACAGAAAAAAAGCAATAAGTGCATTCATCAGTAAATTAAATCATCGAACGTTACAAAGAATTAATTGGCGCAAATAACATCCATATATTATTTTAAACTATTATTGAAAGTCAAATTAAATTTTAAAAGAAATTATTTTTCATCTTATCATGACATAAATGAACCCAACTATGTACTTAATTTTAGTAGGTACATATTTTTAAGTTAATGTGGTAAATTAGTGTACACTGTATCAAATGAGGGACTGGCTGATTGATTGCTCTTGACTAATAATTTAACATTGCAATATACGAATTATAAAGCTTATTATTTAAAGTTTTTCCCTGACAATTTGAACTTTCAAATTTTAATATTACTTGTTGAAATTTATAATTTAAAATAATACTCAAACAAATTATGTTTATTTACTATAATAATAAAATAAAAGCAATTTGCACGCTGACAATATAATGTTTTTATATAATAACTGTAAATTGATTTTTTAAGTTGTTTGTATTTCAGATTTTAATAAAAATTTATCGTTCAATGGATTTACATTTATTGCAAGTAAATTTTGATTTTTTATTAGCCTAATTAAAAACCCATTTACTACAAATGGATACAAAACTTTCTGGCTTCTGGCTCAACAACACAGAACGTAACAAAATTCTTCGCCCCTTTTTAAAGGAAAAAGAACTAGCAGGCGAGACTGGGCAGCAAGTTTCCTTAAGAGATATTCAGATATTACTCCGCGAATTTGAACCTGTATATGCGAAGAGAGCTGCTAATTTAACAACGCTGTCAACAAAGTTTTTAAACTTCTTGGTCGACTATGAGACAAAAACAGATTTTCCCCTTACCACAAAATACTATTACGGCGGTGATACCACCGCCGTTCCCAATAAGGAATCCAAAGTTTTATCTCTAAAGCAAAACAGTAGAAAGGAAGCTTATAATTGACAAAATGTGGTACTATGTCACTGACGGAAATATGTTTCAGTGCTTCACAAGCGTACATTTCATCTCTGCTAGTATTCCCCAAGATGTGAAACATCCCTCCCGGGAATGTAGTAGTTATGCACCCAGCTGGGTGAATACAAACACATATTTACAATCGGATTTACTCGCTTCTTACAACACACGTTATCACAAAATAATTCCGCACTTTTGATAATGGCACGTCCATTCAACACGTCAAAAATTTAAAACTGATTGAAAAGGTACGGTCTTTGGAGATGTCTTTTATGTAACAACATTTTTGCGTACAATTCTGGCTAAAATATAACCTAGGAAAAGTACTCTTAATCTATAAAGTAGATGCTTCGATTGGAATTGCTTATTCTAAAGCAGTAACAACATAACGCATTATTTGCCCCTCAGGCAACTGGGATATTCCCAAAAGAAACGTTTGCTTCTACCAATCATATAGAAACACAATGGAGACATTTACTGAATCGCTCTAATAAATAGTTCAAACTTCAGAATAAACAGAAAAGTTAGTAGCTTTTCCCTATTACAATAGAGAAAATCGTGAAAACGAGTCATAGAACGACAGTTATATTACGGGTCTTCAGTAGTCAAAGAATTGCATGATTGTACGAAATAAAAGAAAAATAAGGAGGTGGCTTTTTTTTCAGAAGTTTAAATTAGATGGAGCAAAAGGGCCAAATCGGTAGGCTGTTTAAGTCGAAAGATTCCAGCGAAAAGAAGAAACTTGTTGCATTAACTTAGATGCACAATAGCGACGGAGATGATGAGATAATGAGAATCAATATGCTAGAGGACGATTATGTTGCGGTATCGTATTGTGATAAATTTTACCAGAAATGATATTGACTGTGGAGAAGAGTAGAAAGAAGTTGAGATTAATCACACTGCTTCTGGTGCAGACAAAGCCTGGCATTGACCTAAAAAGGTTGAAATTCTAGAATACGAAGAGAACATCCAAATTATAATTCACCTAGCCAATTAGCAATCGTGGAATGTTCTCACTGCTCGAAATCCACAATACCCTAATTCTTATTGTACAACAATAAAACTGTATGTCTCTGGCTTCTTCCAATCTGTCACATTTCAATTATTTTTTTGCTTATGGAATATCATTTAACAATTCGTCCGAGTATAGTGCATCAAGAAAAAATATATAACTCAAAAATTAAGAGTAATAGAAGAACGAAATGTTATATTTAAGTTCAGTAATGTTAAAATCGGATAACCGATTCCTAAGATTTTTAGGTTTTTCCCGATTTTTTCGAAAACGGTTCGAACGATTTTCTTTAAACTTGCTACATTTCTTACACATTTAGTAATCTTTCATATGAATAAACTGGTTTCTTTGGAAAGAGCGTGTGAACATAGTTATAAAAATAAATCTGCAGAGTTACGTAGGGTTCCACTTGGTTAGAGATTTGAATGGGTAACCGTTAAGGTTCTCGTTTTCGAAATAAATATAAATTAACAATCAAATGATTTATAAACATTATTTACATAGTCACTTTTTATTTAAATCTCTAAATTGTTATGTTCTTAAATTAACTAGGATTTAATTTATAAAGTTTTATTGTATTTGCTAATGACGATAATTTACAATTAAATTCAAAATAGGCAAAAAAGAAGCGTGTGTTTCTAATACTAGAATTTAAATGCGATTTATTTCTATAAATTAAAAGCATGCATAGAAATGTGTTTAGACAATAGAAGCCGCTTCCTATGATTACTTTGGGACTTGTAATTCTTGATAACAATAATCGGCTGGATAAGACAAGGACAAAAATATTAAAAACATTTAAAACAATTTATTATAATTCCCAGACTATGTAAATAAACAAACTTACGAAAGCAAAAAATAATATCCCAAATGCATTAAACATTATTCGCGAATTTTAGCTTTCAATTTATTGTCCACATAAATAGTATTCTTTAAAATTAAAAAATAAACAATTTTGATAAAAGTATTAAAACGTTATAGTTTGCTTTCACATCTAGATTAAAAAAGAAATTCGATTTGTATCAGTGTTGATTTTCATACTGTATTTATAACTTGTGAAACATAAATATAAAAGTAAATGAACTAATTTAAGCTTGACGGAAACTGGAAAATTTTTTTTACTTATTACATTTCAATACAAAGTGTGCAGGTGTATTATTAAATGACTTTATTTAAAAAGCCTGCTTATTCTTTCAAAATGTATGTCTGCACATTTCTACTAAAAGACACATTTAAAACCGACTTGATTTGATAACAATAGCCGACTGATAACAATAGCACTGATTTTAATAAACGGCTTCCATTGCAGATATGAATAAGCAATGTATTTTTGCAGTTATTAATTTCTAGCTCGATAATAGAGTACCCGTCCAGCAAACAGAATGTTCTGGATTCATTTTCTAATCAAGTAATGAATTTTTTAAACAAAACAAGTCACAGTCCCTTTCGGCAGCAACATTTTTTAATAGGACATACAAGTTTCGAATACGTCAACCATTTTTTAAATAGTTAAATAAGTCCAGTAAAAATGCAAGAGATGGCGCCACCTCAATAAAATAAAATTCTGGAAGAATGTACCTTCGATGGCATCCTGCCAATTTTTAAGATATCTGTCGATTAGTTTATATTTGACGGCCATTTAAAATAAACAACTTGTATTAGTTTCGCTAGAATGGAAAAAAGTGATTTTCGCGACCTTATTAAACATTATTTACTACGTGAAAAACAATAACAGAAACAAAACAAAAGCTCCATCAATTAAAATGATGCACAAGTGGTTTAACGATTTACAAATCTCACAGTACACATTCCTTTCCATTATCTAAAAATTTAAAGTGTATTATTCTAAAATCATCGATTCAATTATATTAAATATATAATAACATCAAAAGATATTTCTACATAAATGTGTAACACGTTTTCATAAACTAAAATTACATATTACAAGTTTTGACCTTTAAATATATACGTAAATTTACCCGCGGCGTGTTGTAAACAAGCATATACAAAAACATTACATATGCTACAATTCGATTCAAACCAAACATTGTAGACGCCATATATATTTTATACTGCTTGATCAATAGAATAATCCAGTTACTGTATAAGGATTGTGTCCACTTCGATGTATAGAAAATCTCCTTATGTGATCTTGTAGGTACCATGTATGCTAACAATTTACATCAGCCTGGGAATGCAGGCATAACTCGTAAATCCGCCATTTTTGAAATGGCGGTCGTGCTCCTGACATGATTCTCTTCTGAAGTCGATAACTCGGAAATGACGCCTAGTATCACAGTAAGCTTATAACAAAAATGTTTGTATAGATCTTATAGAACAATTTTGGTTATTACAAAAAGGGTCCTAAAGGTAATTGTTTCAGAGTTATTGAGGGAAAAGTAATGCTTAGCATCAAATTCAGGTTTTCGTTTTGTGGAAATCGCCTCGTATCTATGAAACTGTGCATTATTTCTAGACGCTTGTCTAGTGAGAACATATTCACTAAATATTTGAACACGAAAAGTTTCATAAGGATTAGTGCCGTGGGAATCACCGTTTCCGAGATTAGGCCAATATTAAAGGCGATAACCAAAATTTTTGGTAGTGTTTGTTGTCACATTTGCCTAGGTGGAATAAAAAGACTTATACAAACATTTACTAAATAACTTTTTTTAGTTTTAAAGATAGCTGTTATACAAGTGTGGTTTCATTTCCTCAAACACTTCCTTAGAGATACTCTTGTGTCTATTGTCTTTAAATATAATTTTGCACATCCACTTGTTTAATGATCGTATCTAAGAATGTAGTTACTCATACAACGATATAAATTGCAAGTATTAAAATGATAATTGCAAGTATTAAAATGATGATTTCAAGCATTCATTTATGCGGATTGAGTAGTAAATACAGAAAGATCCCAAAATCATCGTAGATATGCATAAGGACA
>JAHWXV010067364.1:0-13168 GCA_024586415.1 Phrixothrix hirtus | reverse complement strand
GTGTGTGTGTGTGTGTGTGTGTGTGTGTGTGTGTGTGTGTGTGTGTGTGTGTGTGTGTGTGTGTGTGTGTGTGTGTGTGTGTGTGTGTTTACGTGTGTGTGCCACTAATATATTTTTAAAGCTGAACGAGTTAGAAAAATAGAAGTTTGTATTTAAGTTTGTTACCTTCCTGACACCCTCTAGTAAAAATTTCGTTAAAATTTTGAAGCCGCAGATGCCATTCAGTTTATTCATGTACTTGCTAGGTTTACAAATAAGCATGTATTGTCTCTTATAAATATTAATAATTTTTGTGTTATAATATTTGGAAGTTAATTTTTAATTCCTGTTATTTGAGATAACTCTTAAATGCTTAACTTTTATAGCAAATTAAATACATATATAATAGTTCTGCATCAGCCGATGGTTGAACTCAGGTCTTTGCGCTAACATGACACACGCTCTATTAAAGAGTATTTAATGCCTTGGAAATGCTATTAGATACATATACAGGAATTTTGCTTTGGTGAGTGTAGGTGCATCATGTTAGCGCAAAGAGCCAGATATCGAATTTTTGTATGTGTATTTAGCTTGTTTTAAAGTTAGTTAACATTTAGTAGGTGTCTTAAACTAATAGAAATTAAAACTTTAACTTTCATATATATATACGAGGTGTGGCTATTAAATAACGAGACTGACGCTGCTACAGAAGAAGTGCGCATGCGCCAAACACCAGAAAGCCACAGCTGTTGTCGTGAAGCCTTCTATTTCGAATGCAGTGCCTCTGGCTTTTGTAAATAGATCAGTATAGCCGTAGCCTTCATTCGCATTAGAGTTGTTTTTTTATTTCGCCAGAAAAATGTTAAGTGTAACAGTAGAGCAACGAATTGTTGTGAAATTTCACATGAAACTTGGAAAAACTGCTACTAAAGCATATAATTTATTGAAAGACGTGTATAGCAATGAATTTTTGTCGCGCGCACGTGTTTTTGAGTGGTTTAAGCGTTTTCAAGATGTCCGAGAAGGCGTTCAAGATGATTCATGCCTGAGTCGCCCTTCCACGTCAAAAACGGATAACTGTATCGAAAAAATCGGTAAGCTGATTCGATCTGACCGTCGGTAAAGTATTCGTGCGATTACTGAAACTATACGAATTGATAAACGATCCATACGGCAAATTTTACATAACAATTTTAACATGAAAAAAGTCTGTGCCAAAATGGTGCCTAAAATTCTCACGTGTGAACGACAAGAACATCGCAAAAATGTTTGCACTGACACTTTGAGTACCATTGAAAATAATCCAAACTTATTGGAAAGGATAATAACATGTGACGAATCGTGTTTTTTTACTTATGATCCTGAAACGAAGCGCCACTCCATGAACTGGAAGAGTCCCTCTTCACCGATTCCCATGCTGCTCAACCAATCAAACATTTTGTCGCTGATTTTAAAATCTTATACCACTTGTAATTTTTTACGAATTTACTTTGTTATGGGTGAAGTTAGAGTGCTCCTTGAAAGAACTAAATAACGTAATGATTGTGATTTTTTTAATGTCTAACAACTAAACCGCATGTGTCCGTTTCTTTAATAAAAAAAATTATGGTTTGAGTTTCTAAGGACGTCACTGCTTTATCTGTTTAGGTTAAATCCACTAATTATGGTATCATTATAAAAAGAACTTTGTGCTCTTTAAAATGATGTATCGCTCGATCTCACCTCCCATTTAAAATATTGGAGGGGTGATTCACCCCCGCTAGGGGTTTGAACCGACAGATAGGAGAATATGCTTAAAATATGTCCCCCTCCAACATTTTTCTAAAAAATTTCCCAACCAGTCGTTAAGCGAGGAGAAAGCTTTTCTTTGGACCACCCTGTATGAATTTTGTCTATTCAGATTTTGAAGGAGGTGAATTAAATAAGAATAAGTGTAAATGTTTCTCATATAACTATGCGTAAATTTTTGAACTCATTAAACCAATAAAACTGCTAAAATTTATTATGATATAAGGGAGTTTCAAGTTAATCATGTTAATCAAGTTAAAATTTTGTTTGTTTTTAAAACCTCCTGCATTAGTGAAACAATTAATTAACAGAATTTTATCCTTTACCGTAGCATTTAATTACTTTGATGGAAAGTATACAGCGGAAGTAAAACTCATTTAATTTACTTCAATTTTCAGGACTATGTAAACATTTGCGTAAATGTTTAGACTCTTAGCTATAGTACAAAGATATTTGATACTTGCTTATTCTCTTTCGTAATGATTGAAACATTTTTCAAAATTTTTATTACGCGTTAAATTAAATATATTAAAAGGACTCTTAAAACTATTTACATTAGTGTCGATATTTTAGTTTTACAAATTAATCAAAAAATATTTCATGTTTATAATAACTAATTACTCTTTTTGAAAAGCATCCAGATAATCAAATTATTGATAAATATATTTTATTGAAAAATTGCTTATTGCTATAATATCAATGTTAACGTATCTATTTTTGATTAATTAATAATTAAAGTGATTTTCGTACACCTGTCAATTGAAACTACATGAGCTGTATATCGGATTCATTTAAATGACATTACATAACTATTCATAATTTGAAAGTTAATTATAAACCATAGAATTGTATTAGTCTACTAGTTGATATTTGCTTATTTATTTATTCTATTTGAATTTATTAGCATACTTTTCATTGCCAAATGTTTATTAGGTGATACCTATTCTGTTTTTCTACTGGTTTTAATGGCGTTAATAAGGAATAATATGAAACTGTTAAATGCAATAAAATTTTTACTAAGCACGAAAAGTTAATAGTCGTAATAATTGTTAATCGCCTCCTTTTGAACTGGAAGTTTTTGGGGTACCAAGTAATTAATGGGCATAATGTTCATTAATATTACATTTGAACTAATTAAGTAATGCCATTATCCTCTTGGATAGATAACATTTATTCCAAACAAAACATCTTTACAGGCAAACATTTCAAAGTGGCGTAAAAGAATAAAAGATAAAATAGCATAGGTTTAACAACTCAAGAAACTATAATGCAAGCTGTATGAATGTCATTGCCGGCGGTTTGATGGTAAGCTAGGTATGGAAGTGGAAATGTAAGAATATTAATTTAAAGTACATCAATAAAACTGCATGATAAATCGAAAATTATACGATTCGTCAAGTGTACAACTAAAACCAAGAAGTGATGCTTGCAAACTATTTTGTAAATTGTCAAAATGGCACCACTGTCTTTTATCGCTATATATAACCAAACTAATTCATAATTTTGCAATAGTAATGCTGTGAAATTTTCAGGTAGTTGAAATGTCTAAATGTATTACAAACGATACGTTCATCGACTTTCTGAAGTGAAATAAGGGACTGTTCATTAGAATTCCAGAAGAAATAGCGTTGGTAGGGCTGTGAACTTCAACTGATCTACATTAAATAATATTTTGACCATTTAGAGATATTTTAATTATATACAATTTATAATTGGAAAATATTGACAAAACTGGAATCATAGATGTCTAAGGACTCAGTAAGTTGACAGCGCTGAAGGGACGCAAACAAATGGGGCCGATTGTTTTTACGGAAGTGGGAAATTTGTGACGATATTCTGGGTAATTAATGCTCCTAGAAATGCGATGGCTTGTTCCATGGTCTCTCCATGAATGAATTAGGAAAAGTATGGTTAAAGGAGCTCCTTCAAAAGCTCTGTTTTTTATCACCATCCAAATGAATTAGCAATGAGTTTTGTATTAAATTACTTCAAAACTTTATAATATATACCCATACCTCCCAATGTTCAAAAATTCATATATGCCAAGAAGTACTAATATTAGCTAACGGCAACGAAGTACTTCTTTTCAGTTTGGTGCCTTATACAAGTCATAATTTCCAATCATCAGATAGAACAGTCTATTTACATTTAAAGGGATATAATGAATTTTGTAGATATCAACTGTTGTTGGCCATCATAGGCGATAAAGTATTTGCTTGGTGGTAATATATATTCATTAGTCCTTCCTCAGTCAAATATGATTTCTAAATATAAGTTTACCTAAATATTTTGTGTTCAATAGAATATCTTGGGACAGCATCAATTTTACCACCAGAAATAACTGCTACTGATTAATACGCATACTTTAGAAATTAAAATCATCAAAACTAAATCAAAGTGAAGTGTAGTTATCCTCATTGAAAGGAGTTTCAACCATTATACCACCGACATGATTCAACCATTTCTGTATGCTGTGTCTAAATAGAAAGGCACATAGACAAGCATATGAGCGCTAACTTTAAGGAGCATTTGATAGAGAACAAACTAAAATAGTACCTAAAGAGATTAAGGTGGTATTTTATTAAAGCAAAATTTGCAATTAAAAGGAATAAAATGAATATGGGAAGGAAGCAAGGACAAGTTCGTATAAGGATAATGCTAAGCTTCACGACAATAATGATAATTCTACCTTAGCGTCAGAGGGTGTGGAATTACAAGCATTAAAAATTCATACGGAAAGATTTGGGTAGGTTGAATTTGCCATAAAGAGATCAAAAAATATTTTGTAGGAAAAGCCGTGGAAGTAAGCAATAACGATACATTTGTGAGAAAGTAAGAAGGGTATTTTATATCATCAAGTTAAAGCCGAAACTTGTTAACTTTAACGCATTTGCGCTACTAACCGTTTCTGGATCACGTTAATTTGGTAAACTTAGTATTGGATAAATTTTATCTTCGATTTGTTTTTAAAATGTTTACCGTATCGAATTGTAATATTAACAAAAATTTTATGCCGTTATTTAGTACATTATTATGCCTGTCAATTGTGTCTCACTCAAAAACCATTGCAGTCACGTGCCACGGGATTAAATGGCGTTAATACTTTAATTGGGGATAAATACGTAGATAATTAAATGTTAGATAGCTAAGTGAGAAGCGAATTTGTTTATAAGAATAGATAACGTATTTAAATATTCATAAAAGTCAAATTCGAAATTGAAAAAATCAAAAACCATCGCCAGAGATTTTAATAAATAGGATAAATATATCTAATATGAAATAACGACAAATTCGCAAAAGAATAGTATTCGCTGCTATTCGAAATTGATAATCCGTTGTTGAATTACTTACCCTGAATCAATTGGCAGAATCCTTTATTTACAATATCGTAATGACACAAAACTCATTAAATTGTTTCAAGAGTCCTGTACTTCTAATTCAAATAAAAGATAAAAACATAAAATGGCACATATTCAGTTCATAAATTATACTAGTATTATACAGTTAAATAAGGTTTCAAAGTTATCAATTTTTATTTCAAATTCTTTTGCTTTGGCCAATATCTATATGTAATTAGTTAAACTCAAAAATAAGGGACTTTTTTACAAATCAGAATACGTGGAAAGGAAACGGACACATCAAATTTTATTTCAGCAGCAATCATTTATTGCTGCTGTGTTACCGGTGCATGCGTACTTAACCCTCATTACGTCACCATTTCGCATCGTTTCATTTGCCCATCCACAGGAAGTAAGATAATAAGGATATCCTGCCATGATAAGATACGAATAAATGCAATTATTCATAACTGAATTGTGATTCATCAATAATACTATTGCTATAGCATTCTAGTAGTACTGGAACTGTATATGAACCTCATATTTTTGTGAATATAGTTAGCGAGAGATCTTCTCGTCTACACCGAGCTTCGTGCTGAAGCTAATGCCTCCAGGTCGTGCCACGTTCTGCACGCTTCCTGCGAGTGCCTCTCTATACTCGAAATTCAAATACGCACGCAGTTATTGTTATTCTTTCGAACACCAAATCGAAGTTAACAAATCCAAGCGTTTTATTTCACCCATTTAAGAAGTGTTTTCGAAGCCAACCGACGCCGACAACTGCTGTGTTGTCGGCGTCGGTAGACGTAGAAAACACCTGTAATTTTAAATAAAACAACTGTAGATTGTTTAAGTCTATGTGGTGTTCGTGAATTAATAACATCTGTGATGCGTACTTGGTTACTGTAGCGTAGCGAGGTACTCACAGACAGGTTGCATGAAGCGGCAAGACCTGGATATACTAGGCGTCAGGGTGAAGCGCGAAGTTGACGTGAAATTCTCTAACTACCTGTATTTGTAAAAACAAGGTGTTTATATACAGTTGTAGCAAAACTAAATTGCTATGGAAATAGTGTTATTTATGAATCGCATATCCGTTATGAATAATTGTATTCATTCGTATCTTATCATGATAGGAAATCCTTATTATCTTATTTCCTGTGTGTTGGCGAATGAAGCGATGTGTAATAGTGACGTAAAGAGGGTTAAGTACGCTTGCAGCGGTAACAGCTGTAAGGAGTGGAGTACCGCCCACGCGCCATCAAGTAAACCAGACGTTAAAAATTGTGATTATTTGGGAGCCTGGTTTAATTACCGCATTAGAAGGATATAAATAAAAATGACGTATATCTCGCAAAAGCATATGAAAGAGTTAATTAATACAGTTCGGGCGCGAGGTACACAATTAAATTGGAACACGGGTAAATATGGAAGGGGTGTAAAAATAGACTTTATTTTATAGACACAAAGACCTGTAAACACTCATTTATTATACATGTAAATTAGGATTAAATTAATTACGATCGAAATAATTAGTGTAAGACCGCGTAGACCAATAATTACGTGGAAAAATACTTCGTATAGTTTATCGTTAAAACGATGGGGTGCGAAAATACCAAAAGTAGAGAGGGAAACTAGAGTTGTGAGGGATGCGGATCGAAATGCCTATATGAAGCTGAGCGCGGCTTGACACAGACATCCAAATTGCAATTCTTAGCCAGCACTAGCAACAAAACATAACAGTGCGCTCGTTTGTCCTTTGCTTTGGCAACAGCGTTCCCGAAGAAAGATCGCGACGCTGGTTAACAGCAAGAGGTCTATCGAGGAATCCTGCACGTTACGACGCTTGAAATCATTCTTACAAGGAACGGCATAATAGATAGAAACGGAGATATTCAATTTATGAAAATTAATACTGGTAAACGCGAAAGGATTGTGAGAATGTAAGCACTTCTCTTTATAATCTCCGGATGAATAAAGATGCCGTTGATATCGCGTGGTAAGGTTATTGTTTCCGACGTATAATAAAAGAAACTGCTCAGGAATGGAAATATAAGAAAGAGCGGACAGCGGTCCTATACAGACAAAATACGGCAGTTAAAGCAAAGTAATTAAGATTATTTACATGTCACCATATTATATAGTCATTTTTCTTAATTGTGAATAATTCAATAATTCAAATGAAATTATTAAAATACACCTTTTGGTTGTAAGGTTTTTGGTTAGAGGATCTTAAAATTTGTTTAAAAATTAAAATTATAGTTTTAAAATTTTAACTAAATACGCCTCTGTCCTCTTGTGAATGTCCACTTTAAGTATTAGGTACGATTTGGATATGCGCGAAGATGAAATTTGAGTCAGTATAAGTTTACTATCGTACATGCAGTGACTTTTCCTTAACATGAAGTTACTTTGTAATGATGTGGTAAATTAATTGTTCAATTTACTTCTTTTGTTGCTTCACGTGTAAGTTTGATTTTAGGTTAATTAGGTTGGAATTAATTTCTTTTCATTAACTATAGCAAATAAAGCGGGACACAAATTGTGATTTTCTTAAGCAATTAAAAATGGAAATATAGTTTTTCATCGTTTGTCGTAAATTGGGAAGGAGATTTACTTTATCAAATGGCTAGTTTTTGGCAACCGGGTTTGAAATAGTTTCCGTTAAATAATATAATTTGGTCGTCTTCACTTTGGCGAAATTCAATACATGGTCTGCTAAGGACACACCTGCAGTTTCTAGCAGAGTACTTCATAGATTAGTTGAATAAATTTACCACAACATAACCATATTACTTTCTATGCCATAACCGGGCCGCCTACCTGCATGTTCCGTCTATAGCATACCCAGTTTTTTTTGCCATATTTTACATACTTGCTAGACACATATTAAATAAAATTACTTCTACCTCAAAAACTAGCTAGCTGTTGTTCAATAGTTACATGCTCTGTAGGAATCATTGCTTTCGTACAGTAAGCGATAAGTGCATTCCAAATATAAGAAATGTATGCTAATATATCAGTTTTTAATATTTGCGATTTTGTTCTTCTATCATCAAACCGTATATTTCTCTTTATGCCTTCGAATCTACTCGCAGACATACAAGTTTAATATATTGGACGTAGCTGTGGTTCAAGGAAGAGTTCCCTTATAGGTAGATCCCAGAATTTTCTACACCAGCCATTAAAAGGGTTCCAAAATATGCATGTATTTCATCTCTGAATATTTTTCCGTTTTCTCTTTACATACCCGTTCCGCTTTACCATTCGTATACAAAATAATTTCGTCAACTATTCAAGAAGCTATGAATTTTCTCCGCCTATCTACACGAGTAAAAATCTCCCATTTCTCCTAGGGCCATCAATAAATCTCTGTATATTGTGTGGTTCGTATTTAGATGGCTTCTCTATAATTGTTTTCGACCAGTGGTTATCATTTGGTGCAGTCATAAACTAATTATTTGTTTGTAGATTGATCGTATTTTCAGTGTAACTTTCACTTGCATCTTCCGATACATACACGAAATCTGGATCGTAGTGCAAAAAAGGAATATTCAAATGTACGCCATTTTTACATTCAGATTCTTCGCTTGATTCTGATCTCACATCAAATACTTCTTCAATCCATTTAGTAACAACATTTTCAAAATTAGTTGAACTTTGACGAATTGAACGTTTTCTACTTGAAGGCGTCATTTCTAAATCAAAGAATAATTTTATTGTAGTTTTTTATGATTGAGCACAGGTAAAGCGAAATTGCATATGTAAATATTAAAATTCATACCAAACATAATCTAACGAAAGAAATGTTTGGCAGAAGCCATAAAGAACTTACCTAATATTGATTTTTATTTATAGTTTTACTGTAATTTTTCTTGAGTAGCACAATTCATGTGACAAAGATCTAATTGTATATGTAAGCAAGCAAGGTATAACACATCAGCTGGCAAACAAAACATCAACTGTTTTAATAACAATCACTTGATATAAATATTTTTATAATATTTAAAATTTCCTAAACAACTCGCTTCATCCTACGGTTGGAGGAATAAAAAGCGTAAGTGGGTAGAAAATACCTGACTTATGCAAAGGACGCTAAAGGGTAAAAATATCATTTAAACTTTTTATATATAATACTTTTGATATATTAAGCTAGCATTGCATTAGTAATTTAATGGTTCAGAAATACAAAGCAAATAAATGACCAACGAACTTAAAAAGAATATCGGTATGTGTATAAAATACCCCCGTTGTTCACTCTACAGTTAAATAATAGGAATATATATATATATATAGATGTTTTGAAACGTAAAAATTGACTTTCGTCATTCGAAACAAACTTGCCCATTATACCGTATAGGTGCCAGTGTAAATCAAGAGGTATAGATACCCGACTTTGAATTCGACGCCGTTTCTGATTTTATGTTCGTTACGTTATCTGTTAGCATCTGTAGTTTTATTCACATGATATTGCAAAAATATTCACTGCTATTCTGAACTGTTTAAAACAGTACAACTTTAATCATACAAATTCATTTATAAAGCCTATTTTCTTCAATGGCTATGGAAAAAATCATTTAATGCTGCTATTGCATAATGGCGTATTATGCATGGCTAAGTTAACAAAGTGGATTTTTATATTTTAGAGCATTTCTAATTTTGTGTTTATTACAATTTAACCTAATAAAATTCGATCTTAAAATCAGACAATAATAAACATTTTGAAATCTTTAATATAAATAACTTTCTATAAATTATACAGATGGTTAGAATTTATTTTCATAGAAAATCAATCAATTTAATATTTAATTAATTATTCAAATTTTGAAAATCAAAACTGATTAATTTAAAGATTCTAAGTATGCGCATATGTGGGTGTTTCTGAGTGTATTAATATATGTATATGTTACGGTTATTGACAGTACAAATGTTAAACTTAAGATTTGTCGGATAAACTCGACAATAGTTTTGATCTTAGGCTAATTTTCGAAATAGTAGATTATTTTAGATTTTGTTCAATTTAATCTGGTCAAACTTAACATTAGTCAATATCCTATAGTTAATAATGTAAAAAAGCAATAAAGAGCGTTTTCATCCGGCCAATAATTATCTTTATAGAATAGTATTATTTGAAGAATTTTATATTGTTTAATTTCACTTAATTCACTTAATTATAAGAGAAAATTAACCATGATTCAATGATTCTGAATTATGGGTTGACCATTATTCAGTAACTAACTTTTGTGTTGTAACATTAAAAAATGGCTTACACCAATGCCAAGACTTACGATATGCTCCCGTACATTTCCAAAGTTTTGAAAATGCTGTTCTTGAGGAACGTGAATATGCTGTTAGTTATCCTGCACGAAGACATCAAAGCAGAAATGTGTTTCAGTGATTAGCGGAATGAAGTCAATATTATAAACGTTCTCGCATACGTGCAAGCAGATCCGTACTTAAGCGTGAAAAGCATTTCTTTAGATTTGGGCATAAGTCGTACTTCACTAGATCGAATTCTGAGGGATTATAAGATGCATCCCTACCGTTTAGTTTTACACCAGGTCCTTTTAGATACTGATTTTTACAGGTGATCAGATATTTGTCATTGGATGAGAGATATGTGCAATGACAATCCTCAATTACCCTCTGTGATTTTGTGGACTAATAAAGCCACATTTAGCAGTTGCGACAGAGTTAGTTTGCACAATGCGCACTATTGGTCGGAAACAAATCCTTACTGGACGCAGGAAGTTGATCACCAAAGCAGGTGGAGTGTCAATATGTGGTGCGGAACTTTAATGCATAGGATTATCGGACCGTTTATTTACAATGGCGAAACATACTTATTTGAGAAATGATATAATAAGACGATTTCTTTGGTATCAACGTAATGGATGCCCGGTACATTTTTCTGAAAGGGACCGGGACTTTTTAAACATTACTTACCGAAATCGCTGAATTGGAGTAGATAGTTAGTTCCAGTGGCTACCTAGACCTCCGAATTTAAACGTACTAGATATTTACTAGTGGGAAAGATTAAAAGTTATTGTTTATCAGTCACGACCAACCACACGCCAAAACATGATCGAAAGAATTCAAAGTGGCATAAACGCGATTGCTAGAGCTGAAATTGAAACTGCCGTTTCTAGTAGTCGTCATAGTTGTAATCGTTGTATTTTGAAGGACGATGGTCATTTTGAAAATTTATGAAGTATCCGTTTTTGTTTATTCTGACAAGTTTTTATCGTTTGACTTTTACTTTAATTAATAACGTTAAGGTGTTTGCTGTGTTTATTCTTGTTTTAGCCCATTGGCCTTTAAATACGCTTCAAATTGACTATCTCATATAATTTGGACCGGTCCTAATCCTATAAAAAGTGTGAAGGAGGATACGGAAAACAGCAAATAATTAATTATTATTTTGCACGGTAACGAAATTGAATAAAATGTTTTATACCTATGGCACCGACATGTTAGGGAACTTCAGTCAATGATCTAATTCATTCATAATAACTAGAACGAAAAGTGAAAACCATATAACTATAAAGTGTTTTAAAATATTTTTTAGTTTTTCATGGCAGGCTTGACCATGAAACTTCGAAAGCAATTGCTTCTAATAAGTTTGTGACATTACGGTTTTCTTTAGTTACGTGGCGGGGAAAAATTATTCATATTTTGCTTTTCCAGGCAGTAGTCGTGAGGCTAGGTTCTTTCTTTACAGGACTCTTTTGAAGGAGGACGTTGTTGTTCATACCTAGCTAAATTAGTTGATAAATAATAAGGCAATAAACCTTCATAAGTTATATACTATAAATAAAAATAACTGGATGATTAACTACAAATAAAAATTATGTACAAAATGAGTATGAAATATTCAAAATAGTTATATACAAAATAATAACGAAAGACTCAAAACAATTATTTAAATGTTCTCTAATACTAATACAAATATGTACAAAGTGAACTAAATGAAATGATCGTTTAGATGTTGTTTTGCGTCTACTACAATGTCAATTAAATATCAAATTTTAATTCGTAAAGATCAATCAATGAATCTATTTAATTATCGTTGATGGCAATCGATTTGTTTCGGCTAGTGTTAATTTTAGCAACGGGCAGATGCTACTATTGAATTAGTATCAATGAAATTAAATAATTAGCACTTCACATGAAAAGACTTTCAACCAACGGTAATTAATTTCTCCAGGTCTTAAAAAAGTGCTAGAATGCTTTTAGAAGTTGTTTAATAACGGATCTCATATCAATTTTTAATAATCAATCTAAAGGATTTTATGTGCTCCTGTCACATATATCCTTTGCTATCTGTATACCTCGTAACGCCAGCTTTTATGGTACGAGCAACGAAAGGCAGTGTTTACGAGCTCTTTATGCGGGTCTGTCGAATTCCTTCGCCGAGTCATACGTGCAACTGCGGCGACACAAATAAGGTGGATCTCACACAATGCATGACGGTGATTTTCAGATACTTCACTTACCTTATCTCCCAAGCAATGGTTTAACTGAAGGATCATGGATAACCCTTGGCGGCGATGCCAATTGCCCAAGCAACAAAGCACAGTCGACGAAAACGGAAAGGTTGAGCTACTTCCAAGCGAAAACTAGGTTTGTCGGCTCGGTTATATGTGTTAAATCAAAGGTTGATTCATTAAGCGAGCCTCAGCGTGACCGTGCGGCTCGATGTTTACGCCCTCGCGGTCGGAATCGAAGTCCCTACGACTTCGCGATTGAAGTCTAAGTTCTTAACTTCGCAGTTGAAATCGTAGCCCTTACGCGTTCTTTCGTCGCTCTTTATATACTAATTTAGGACGCGCTATCTTTATTCCACTACCGTAACTTACTTGCTGTTTCATTATTGCGCTTTACGATAACTTCATGCACTTGACATTCGCCATATGTTACGATTTAAAATGGTAACATCTTATATGATATATACAATTAACTAATTTTAACTAAATACATTATTTGTAGTTTGTTTAATTCTAATTAGGCAAGCTACTGGATTTACAAACATTTATATATATATATATATATATATATATATA
>JAHWXV010067355.1:0-19605 GCA_024586415.1 Phrixothrix hirtus | reverse complement strand
TCCTCTTTCCAATGGTATGTAAATTGTTTATTTTGAATTTATACTTTAATAAATACGAATTTATTAAATTGGGCCATTCATTTAGAATAACCCTATATATTGATAAAGGAAATTCACGAAAGGACCTTGTGATTTAAGTTTGTTTATAAAAGAAATCCGATTTTAAGCAAAATATCATAATCATACACAGTGCATGGTAAAGTGAAAGTGTTACTTTTTCTAAAATTCAAAGAAATTTAAAGAAAATGTTTCAAGGCATGTCCGTACAATTTAAAAAAATTGTATTGAAAATTAAAGAGTATTTCGAAATGGGAAAAAGGCTTGGCATAAATAATATTAATCTTCAACAAGTAACAAAGCGAACAGCAAATTAGCAAATTAGCAAATTAGCACACGCAGTGTTGAAAGGATTTCACATGAACAAAGGGTTTCTGGCACTGTTACAACAGCTAAACTCAGAAGTGGTAGGCCTAAGATAGAAATTGATGATTTCATGAAAGGCATTATAAGAAGACAAATATTCCTTTTTTATATGGAAAAACAATGTCTAACTATAAAGGAATTGAATCAAAGGATGAAAGACGATAATCCTGACTTTCCTCAAGTTTGTATTTCTACGCTAAACAAATGGATAAAAGAAATGAACTTTATCTATAAAAAAAAACTAAAAAGTAAACCGATACTTATGGAGAAGAATAGTATAGCTGATTAACGAGCGGGCTACTTATCCACTATCAAAAGATACAAAAACGCAGGTTGGAATATATTTTATACTGATGAAACATGGTGCGGCGCAAATCACTCTAAAAAATTTGTCTGAGTAGAAATTGTTACACCAGAAATTCGTAATAGCTTTGATAATTACAGGGGAACCATTCAAGAAGTTAATGGGTACAAAGGTGGAATCAAACGTCCGTCTGGGGCAGGACAAAGAGTTATTATTTTAGATATATGTAATGAAAATGGATTTCTACCAGGTTGTTTGAAATGCTTCATTGGTAAAAAAGGGTCAGACGATTACCATGATGAAATGAATAAACAGCATTATGAAGAATGGTTCAGGCATGTACAAACTGTGATTCCCGTGAGATTAGTAATTGTCCTTGATCAAACTCCTTATCATACAATGTTAGATCCAGACTTCCGCAATCCTACAACATCATGGAGGAAAGTTAACATAATCGAATGGTTAATAAACAGAAAAGTACATTTGTCCGAAGAAATTATTAATTTTAACGACTTAACAAGACCTGTACTGATGGAACTATCCCGTACATACAGTTTTTCGAAAAAATATTTGTTGGATAAAATTGTCAAAGATGTACAAGAGACTAATGAGAAGCTTATGTAGCTTCCAGTGGCCCACTGTGAATTTAATCTAATAGAATTGGTTTGGGCGTATGTTAAAAATAAGGTAGTGAAGTCAAACACTACTTTTAAAATAAAAGATATTTTGAAACTTTGTCCTTCAATCATGCAAAATGTATCAAAAGTGGTTTAGGCTAATTGTGTTAGTCATGCTATGAAAATTGAAGAAAGTATAGGGTGAAGGAAAATATCATTGATATCTCCATAGAACCATTAATCATTAATCTACAAGATGAGGATGATACTGTTGAGGGAGATGGTGAAAGTACTAACACTGAAATCAATGAAGACGATGAAGAAAATGTTTGTATGTAACTGCTACCGGAATATAACACTTATTATATGTTAACCTTCCTTGGGTTGGGTTACGGTCTCACAATATTACAATTAAATAGAAATAATACTTATTGTTTATATTAGTTTCGATAAAGAATTGAATCGAAGTATTGAATTTTTTACTGTAGTTTTTAAAACGTTTTACTATAAATTGTAAAAACGCATACATATGCTATAAATAAATTTTTGTTATACCTTGTATGTATAAATAGTTAGAAATAAATAATTACAAGCAGGTAGAGTTTCTTAACAATTTTATTATTGTGCCGCATTGAAACACATTATTCGCCCAAAGTGTCGCTTTGGTTTATGCTCCCGTCTTCCCCTCGCGGAATGTCTCCCGAGCGCTCTTTCGCATAAACTTTTTTATCTCTACAGGTCTTCACAATTTTTCTTTTAAGTAGATCTTTTCTTCTAACGTGTTAATTTCTTTACCTGTATAATGAGTAGAAAGAATATTTTGAATATCTCTTCAAATGAGCGAAATATAGTCGTTCGCAATTATTGATTGTAATTTCGTTATTAATAATTCGATAGCATTATAATTTGTTAAAACTATATAATAATGTCTAATCAATTATATATCCAAGTATAAGCCGCTTTGGTTTTTGGTAAATTAATTTTTGAAGTTCGACATTCTTAAAAATATCAATGAAAAACACATTTTTTAGAACATATTTTACATTTACCAGCGAATGCAACATTGAAAAATTTTGAAATTCATCATACTTATACAACACTTAATTGTTATCAAAATAAACTTAGTTTGATCTAATTCAGTTTATTAATTTCTGAAATACGAGGTTTGAAAGTGAACCGCCAATACTTATTATTTTAATAGTAGTCATATCTCTAATATGTACATATCATTTTTCGACATTATTTCTCTAACGTCAATTTGATAGTTAATGTTTCGTTTTCAGCGTTTATCTTTGTGAAAATACGTATGGATTCTAAACAGTGGTGGTTTTTGAATAAGAGCTGCAAAGCTATATCACTAGCTACTACTTTCAGAAAATGATCGTCTTTATGCACCTATTTTATATTTTTTAGATTCTAATAATATAGCAGTTCTTCCAATAAAAATTCATAACGTAGAAAGTACATATTTCATTTTATATTATAACTGAATAGTACATTATGTAACATGTGGAAAATATTGCATTTCCACTACGAGATAGCCATCTCTCTCGTGAAAAAACGTTCGTTCAGTTGAAATGTCTTCATCTACGCGTTGTACATACTAATTTATCTATAGAGTTTTAAAATAAATTGATCAGAGCTTTATTGTGTAAACAGCGCGCCACATACGAATTCAATTATGACAAAATAATGGTAGAGCCATCTATAGTTTATATTAGAAGTTGTTTTAATACAAAAGATATAAAGAAGAAGATTCCTCCTAAAAATACCACGAATTATAAAAATAAATTCGGCACAAGTGAAAAGCCATCAAACTGTAATATGAACAATTCTAAGGCTTCTAATCACCAACGCTTTTACCTAAATAAATAGGTAATATTATAAAATTTTGCATTTCCAAACAGCGTGATACAGCACAAGCAGACCAATGGTTTCGTACTAGTGGGGCTCATCAGTGCTGGGTGGCTGGACACGCTGATTGATGAACGATGAACCCTTTGGGCAGGCGATGTACCAAGGTAAACAAACCTATTTACACCTACATCCTGAACGATTCAAAACCTGATGTTTAAGTATTTGATATCGTATGACTCCGCCCACTTTTTCAAGTGAACGAAGTCTCACTTTTCTGTGGCTCCTCCTACTCACGGAGGTTTAGAATCGCCTTGGGCCGCTCTGGATGGTTACCGGCGTCTTCCTCATAGGCTCCTAGCACGGAGATGAGGGGGTTGGAGCTGTCCTGAAACAAAGAATACCAGTTAACGGCCTGTTCGTGAATAAACTGTTGAATTGTAGGGATGTTCAGATCTTCGTGGATTTGCGAATTTCGCATAAACCACGGAGCGTCTGTAGCCATGTCCAAGCACTTGTTTTGGATGACTTGCAGCTTCCTCATGTTTGACCTAGCGGCGTATCCCCAGACGGTTGCTGCGTCCAATGCTGCCACACCGGCTTTTGCATGCGAAGTGCAATAGTCGATGTGCTGCCTCCACGTCAGCCGGGAGTCGAATATGACACCCAGGTTTCGAACCTCGTCCTCCCAAGGAATCGGAATGTCGAACATTTCGGTTTCTTGTAGAGAGCGGGTACGCCTACGCGTGAAGAACATAGCAGTGCTCTTTCCCGCGTTGGCGTCGATCCTCCCATTCGGAACCAAGTTTCCAACCCTAGAACCGCCGCTTAGAGGTAGCGGAGGGCCAAGTATGGATCTCGGGATCGGAATAAGACGGTGGTATCGTCAGCGTATAGCGCGAGCGTCGTGTTCGTCTGTCTGGGCAGGTCGCTGTAGAAGATGGTGTAAAGCAACGGCGAGAGGAGAAAACCTTGCGGCACCCCCGCCTCCATGTCCCTCGGTCGCGAACGACGCTCCTCCAGCTTGATTTTAAACAACCTATTGCTAAGATAGGATGCAATCAGCTGGACGAGCTTCCGAAGAAAGTTTGCTTCCAGCACCTTGTACAGCAATCTCTGGTGCCAAACTTTGCCGAACGCCTTGGCGACGTCCAGAAAAACTACAGCTGTCACATATTTGAAGGTGAAACCTTCAGTGATTTCTTCGGCCAGTCTGAGCACCTGATGAGTGGTGCTGTGGCCCGGTCTGAAACTAAATTGCTCGTCGGGAATGATCTTTGCGTTTTCGGTTGCATCTTTCAGGCGGTTCAGAGTTATTTGCTCTGCCAGCTTTCCCAGACAAGAGAGAATGCTGATAGGGCGGTAATTCTGCGGAAAGGTTCTGTCTTTTCCGGATTTGGGAAGGACGATGACGTCAGCGGATTTCCAAGATGAAGGAAATCGTCGAAGTCTCAAAATCGCGTTCACCATGTTGACTACTGCGGCGATTCCCCTGGTTGGGAGGATCCTGAGGGCGGAGTTTGGTATGTTATCGGCTTGCATAGCTTTATGCAATCGCGTATCTCGTCCCGCGAAGCGGGAAGGATGTAGGTAAGGTTTGCGTCGTCCTCGCCGTCGTTTTCGGCGGCGATACGGTGCCTTACTGACCTTTCGATGCGCTCGACGAAGTAGAGATCGGCGTGCAAGAAGTTCGGAGAACATTGCAGCTCTAGGCTGCGAATACCTCCGCCTTGTCCGCGGGATCGTAGACTAGACCGCGCTCGCCGTGAATCGGCGGCACTGGCGTTCTACGATTCCTTAGGACGTTGGACATTCTGCATAGGGAATTGTCCTCCGTTTCTAGCGACTCGAGCTTCTCCCCAGGTACGGTTGTAGTGCTCCTTTAAGCTCCACTTCACTTGTTCTGCAAGACGATTCTTGAGCACTCTATCCGTAGGGTCAAAGTAGCGCTGCCAACAGTGTCTGGCGCAGTTCTTCACTCTGATGAGTTCCCTCAGATATTCTGGGAGAACTCGGTCACTCGGCTTCCTCCTCACGTTCGTCGCAAACAGGATAGAATCCTGAATGCTATAAGTAAGGTGGACGACCGATTCCTCCAGCTCATTCTCGGTACGTATCTGTTCGATACGACAGAGATTTTGCTGCAGGTGAGAGGAGAAGGCGGGCCATGGGACGCGTCGCACCATCTCGGGAGGATTGGCTTTCTCGCCTAGAGAAAGTAAGACGGGATTGTGGTCGGAATCAAGGTCCTGGATGGTAGTCAATTCGTGATGGAAAGGGACATATTTGAGGGGAACGATGTCCAGGACGTCTCGGGAGCCTAGAGTTGAGATGAAAGTAGGTTAGAGTCCTCCGTCAACGATGAAACTTTGATTAGTTTCGGAAAAGTCATGGAATATTTTTCAATTTCGGTTGGATAGCCGACTGTTCCATGATGGATGCTTAGCGTTGAGATCGCCAGCTAGGATGGCCGGAAACGGGCTATCTAGTAGATTGTCCAGGTCCTGAGGGTCGATTGGTACCCTTGGCGGATGATAAACAGCAACCAGACGGATCCAACCGTTGCCTTCAGTATTTATCGATACTGCGGTCGCTTCGATGGTGTGGAGTTCTGAGAATGGTGAAACATGGTGGTCTATGCGCGATTTGACATAGATCGCTGCACCACCTCCGCGTGTGTTGGGTCGGTCGTTTCTGTAGAAGAAGTAGTTCCGAAGTTGGGGTGTGTCTGCGGCACGTAGATGAGTCTCGCAGACCAGGATTACGTCCAAGTTGTACATTTCGGCGAAGTCTCGGAGTTCATCCCGTTGCCGTAGAAGTCCGTTGGCGTTCCAGTAGGCCGCCTGTAGGGAACTAGGTTTAAATGGTGTATTATCCATTTACGCGCCGGATTTGAAAAGGGAAAGGATATTGGTAGCGACACCCATAAGGGCGGCGATGACGCCGAAATCGCCAACAGCGTTTTTGACAGCATCGGCGACCTTACGAGCGACCTGGGTGAGCTTCGGGATGTCTACGGAAGACAGGAGCTGCGTTAGGCTATCCACACTCGTTGGCTCCGCCTCTTGCCGGCTAGAAGCCGAGTTGCGAGATTCCACCGAGTGGGCGGGGCCAGCAGGAATTGCCGAAATAGTGACAACGAGGTTTATAGCTGGGAGGCTAGGAAAGTCGGAGCTTCTAGAGACGGCCTTGACGTAGGAACTGACAGGGTGGACCTCCCGTGGTGGCTGTCGCTGCACCAACTTCGGGAAGCATTCACAACCGCGATAGTTCGCGGTGTGACCCTTCCCGCAGCTTGCGTAGATAGCTGTGGTCTCCCTCGGTTTCACGCAGTCCCGGAGGAGTGATCGCCTGCGCACTTGTGTAAATGACATACTTCAATAGAAAGTAGAAAAATTGAGTTTTATTATTTATATTCGTTCAGTTACCACAAGTGCAACATCTTTAATTTTGAAGCAAATTAGCAAGCTACAAATTGTGTTGTCAACGCCTCGTTCACAGTTTAGAATGTCTACATCATCTTATTCTTACAGAGATAGTTTGAAATATTGTCCTTGGACTGACCAATGAAGGTTTTGAGTTCTTGCAGTTTAAACTGATACTTTCGAGTTGCCAAAACTACATTACCTCAATGTGGTTTAACTAGGATACAGGTGCCTTTACTTTTGCTTGTGGGAAATTTTAGATTTTGAAATATTTTGTGCATTTATGTTTTTATTTATTTTAAATACTTCACGTTAAAGTACGTTTAACATTAGTACCCTATTACCGCAAAATACGTTTATTTATTAGAGTAATAAATTAAAACACACAAAAAGTAAAGGTGAGAACATTATTCGTAAAATAATTGACAAGTTTGCCCTAAATAAAAACAGCCGCGTTGATTTCTATTTAGAAAAAAATAGTGTTAAGTACATTTTGTTTATGTTTTAAAACTTTCCTGAGTTAAACTAACTTATAAAAACTCTTTCAATGCACCGACATACATTAAATGATTTTTTAAATGCAATGGTTTAGATTTCCATTAAAATTGGGGAGTTTACTTTAATTATATTTTAACGTGGTAGTGTTGAAAATTGTTTTTCAGGGACTTAATTTTACGCTTATCCACATCTACAACACCGTCAAATTTTGAGGCTTAGAGCCGCCACTGATTGTGAAACAATAGGTAAAGACACTTACGTTTTAAGTTCTGCTTCTGTTATCTAAAGTTTTAATAATGTTTTAAGGAATTTAAAATAAGTTCCATTATCATAATTCTTAAATTACTTTTTTCAGAATTAATATGTTTGTACATCAGGATTCGTCAGTTAAATTTCTCGACATAAGTAATTTAGGCAAAAAAGATATTAGAAAGCTACTATTTAAAAACCTGCCGATTCTCGTTATTTAGGCTAAATAAATAGCGAGTAAAATCAGTTTTATTAAACTCTACTTTATTTTCGTGTAACAATGCTTTTGTGTTGTTTAGGCTTCAGCAGGAGGTTCGTTCACTAGAGCGGTGACTTGAAGACTATTGTTTAATAAAATTCAACAACAAAACATTTACTTTTGTTAAAAAATTGGAATATATCAAACATTATATTTTATCTTATGAAGTCTACTCTCAAGACTAAATAAAGACTTTAAAGCACTAATTTTCATACCAAGTTTCAATTCAATTGAAGGTAGAAGAATGCACACAAAAAAGTTGTCCAGCAGAGTAGTTCAGATCGACCGCCAAAAGCATATGAAGGCCAGAGTGAGAGAAGTAAAACGAGAAAAATTTGATGTGCGCAGGTCAGTCAAAATTACGAACTTTTGGAAAGAAAGACGCTTCTAATATACCCAAAGGCATAATTTATTCTTCAAAACGAGCTACAAAATATAAGAAAGCATACTAGAAATCTCTACAAAGTGATGAAAAACAATTAATGCTTTTACAAGGTTATCAATATTTATGAAAACCGTCCCATCGAGACGACAATATGAGACAATTAGAATAAAAGCAAAAGGTTTTGTCCTAGTTATAGCGCGCTACAAAAATCAAAGAGAGACTACTATCCACCAAAAGAGTCAATAACCTGCGTTAAAGTACATCTATAGGATTTAGTGGACGATACTGCAACATGATTGTTAATATATTTAGAGGTTTAGCAAGATTTAAATGAAAAAGAATGCAACACATTAGATCTAAAATACAAATGGAGTTTTGATGATAATATTTTTCAAAATTTTATGATTTTGTAATCAGTTTCTGGTGCAAATAAAAATTAAATTATTTGACAGAACCCGACTCCGTCTTCCCCACGATATTGCCATTTTATTAGAATAGAATTCGTTAAATAGTCTGTGGATATAATAAATGCAGCAATAAATTATGTCAAGAACCAAGTTAATTCTTTATGGCATAGGTACCGAAATAGTACGTAAAGAAGAATACTTTTTTGTGAAACGTGTAATGAAGTTTCCTAGGGTTGATGCCGAACAAACAATATCAACAATGAGATGTTAGATTTGCGGTGCAACTTCTAAAGATTTCAATAACTTAACCAACAAAAAGAATGCAGATATAGAAACACTATCGTTCGGCTTATCTATATTGCACGCAGAATCCATTTATTTGAAAATATATTGCATCTTTCATATAAAACGCCTGCAAAAAATCTGGTGTGAGATAACACACGACTTTCTCTTACACATTTTAAATTTAATTTGAATTTATTCACCTTAGTTACCTTTCTAAACATCTAAATTGTAAACCCTAAAATTAATTTTAAAGCATAAATAAGTCATCCATTTATAATTTCCTTTATACAAGTACTAAGAGCTTTATAATTAAATTTTGAGCTCATTTAAAGCAAAAATAATTTATAGATTTAAAGAAAAAGTAATTAGGTATGTACACAAATCATTAAAATATTAATTTATTTTTATTTTGAGGACGACAATTGGAACGGTCACCCATCCACGTTACTCGCCAGACAGAACCTTGCTTCCCTCTAGAGATTTTTCTCAATAACTCACTTCAACGAATTTTCTCAGAGAAAGCAATTAGTTCATGTAATATAGCATTACAGACGCAAGAAATGTGGCGAGTTTAAAAAAATCGTTAAAGCCGTTTTCGAAAAAATTATAAAAGCCCTAAAAATCACAAGCATAAAGTGGCACTTCCAGTCATTCTATTTTAACAAAATTCTTACAGGAAAGTGCTAAGGTGGTAATAAACTTATATATAAAATTTCACTTTTTTATGACCTGCCCGCACGCCCGCTCGTACGCTCGCCCGCACGCACGCACGCATGGACGCACAGACGCGCGCGCGCACGCACGCACCCATACAAATATAGTCCAGTTTCTAAAAAAATGTTTTTCGGACTCAGGCGACCTGAAAACGTCTATTTCCGCTAAAAACTAGACATCGAAAATTTTGACCAAAAACATGACTTTCTCTATACTATATTTCATATAGGTAAGAGAAAGTAAAAATGGCAGTTAAAAAGCTTGCACAGTGATAAAGCCATTGTCGAGTAAAGAAAGGCAGCAATGCATTTGAAATTCGGACAGAAACCTGCCAAAAGCTGGTTTTGGTAACATGAATGATGGCAGCACTAGTTGGAGGTTTTTTGCTAATCCACAAGTAGCAGCTAAAATAACAGGCATCTATTTTGGTCTTATTTACCGACTCAGTAATTCTAGAAGTCATATTAGGTACCTATAAGGTCAATCTATAAAAGTTTGCCGATTATGCATTGAAACTGTACAGCTTTAGGTGAGGATATATTCATGGCATCCAATGACCACAGTTAGGCACAAAATACTCATTCACGGCACCAGTGTATGGAAAAGGCATTATTGCCAATCGGATTACTTTCCGAAGAAGCCGCTGAGGCACGAAATAAGCATTTTACATTGTACCGACAACATTTTTCGAGAAAATTTTCTAAAAAATAGATTGTTGCTAAGCGCGGATTCCCTTATAACTAGTTTAAGACTAACTTCAAAAAAACTCCAACAACATTTTCTAAAGAAATATGTTGATCCCAACTAAGCTAAATTCAGACGAGTATATAGAAGAAGCACACAGGTCCGTTAAAAAATTGTGGCACTCATCATCACCATCTTAATTTAACTTTTCACTATTTGCCAAATGTTTTGTGTTAAGTGTATGGAGAACGACTATTACTTTTTGGAAGTATATCACATTAACGTGGTATATCCAGATCAACATAAATGTCTTGTGCTTCTCACATCCAGAAAATGTTTTTATAAGTATTTATTTATTGCATCGGCTCGACCCGAAAAAAACCTTTATGGACTATATATAAATAACTTAAGTTTCATTCTATTTTTTATTTCGTCTTCTGATACCTTCTTGAATTCAAATAACGGTGAAAGCGACAAAGCTGTGCAGGATTTTTCGCTTCTAGGTCTGTTAGCTTGTTGTTCTGGAATAATTTGTGAATTGCTTCGACTTTTTTGGAAATTTTGGACAGGTATACTCGGGTACTTTTATTTTGATGAACCTTTCCATTTCCTGCTCATTCTTTTCTAACAATTAAATCGTTTCGGCTGTTTTGGCTTTTTTCTTCAAATATTGTATCGATAGCTATCTATAGACTTTTATATATTGATTTGAGACGTGGGTGTTTGGGTTTTAGAACAATTTTAAGGTGTCGTTCTCTTGTTTTAGAGTGATGTTTTTCTTTACCTGTTAATCCCTATTTATGTTACATTATTTTTTCTATTTGTTTCTGATTGATTTTTAGTTTTCGCAAGATGTATTACGACGTGAAACGTGACTGTGAGGCTACTCTCAACGTCGCAAGATTCGGTTGTGCCAGCTAGTTCGTTTGATTCCGGAGAGGGGTCGGGGTTAGCACAACGTAGGTCAGCTTGCAACAAAGTAAAAGGATAAAAATGGGCGCCAGTCGTTCGCAGAATCGCAGAGGTGCCACACACCTGAACGACAAGGCGTGTAGTGTACTTACTTTACCTTAAATTTTCTCTATCTGTACCATTGGTTCAGTATCCAGAAGTTCCACCTGGCTGAAAAAGTGTTAGGTAATGCTGTTCGTTGAAAATAATTCAACTGTCATAGTTAAAAACAGCATTTATTCCACCAAACTGGCGAAATCGACAAATAAAAGAAAGTATTGCAATTCAACAAAAAGGTTTAAGTACTGATAATACAACAAAGTAAATTTATGTCCTTGAAGGGTCGCATACATCAAGCAAAAGTTACTGAATTTGTCTTTTGAGGACTAAGGCTAACGCAAAATATAGTAATTAATCGAACGTACCTCGTATATCAGACGGTAACATATGAATCTAAGTAATAACTACGTCTTACTTGGACGCAAGTGATTGAAAAGCAGCAAATTAATGTTAAATTAGAAGCAAAGCGTTACTACGTCATAATACACTATCAGAGAAAGTAATGAAACGAATCTTTCCTAAAAACAATTTGACTGATGGTCCATTTGCGACGGTTTCGTTCTTGAGAATTAACCCAAGCATAAGCGTGTATATCCACTCAAATAACTGGATCTTAAATTAATTTTAAAAAAATAAACAATAACTTTATGATAGTGGACGATTTCAAAGTACAGTTTATGGCATATTTAAAATAAATATCAAAAGCAAAATAAATTAATATTGAATTAGATGGCGTTACTTCACAATGAGTAGTACAACTTTAATATATTGAAATTTATGTAATTAAATATTACACATGTTATAAGCTACAAGTTAAAACGTAGAGAACGTAAGTAGAACTTCATATTTGGCGAAGGTAACTTAATAAAAATTCAACGAAGTTGTAAATCAAATACATAGTAGCTTATTTATAGAAAGTAATTTTTAAATTGAGCAATTGGCGTTCACCGTGCGCTGCAGGTTGAGCGACATAATGCGAAGAAATAAAAAATATAAGTGTACGAAATTATTTTGAGACTAGGAGTAATCAGCAATCAGCATCCATAAGGTTGCAGCATCTTAATAACGACGCCTGGCGGATCGTAGTCCCCAGCGGTAAACTAATAAATACAAGACGATAAATACCAATAATGTTAATTAGAAAATCGATGAAATACATACTGGTAGTTAGGTATTACAGGAGCACAAAGAAAAACCAACTGTTTATGCCCAGAGCGATTAGTAAAAAGAAAGAATCGAGTCGTGCTTCGAATATATGCACATGTGGCTATAACTTATAACATGGAAAAGGTGTCGTTAAACCTAGCATATGCGAAATGTTTGTCGAATTTGACCAAGGACTTTTGATTTAATTCGAATGCATTAAATCGCGGCACTAATATTTGAATAAGATTTTAAAATACAGAAGGTTACATAGCAGATTAATTAGTTATTAATAAAGAAACGAATTTGTAGCAAAAGAATTTTTATAGCGACTGGAAATAAATTATGTATATACAACTGACGCTAGATTAAAAATAAAACATGAATTTTAATTTATATGCCCAATAAGTTAACAACGTGTATAAGAGACTCGCCAAAATAATAATTAATTTGTATTAGTAAATGAAAAGATTATAAATCTAATTTTAACCGTGACAGTATTCTGTTACGGTTACGCCCAATTCCACTTTCGAAGTGATTTACACCGTATGTAAAAATTTCATAGGAAAATCTTAACCAGCTCGTTTGTTACCGATGGTTAAGATGACGGAAAAGTGATAGTATAAGATTTAGTGAATGGTTTGGAACTCTACATGATTTGTTATTTAACAAAGTAGAAAGATGTCAATGACGTCACCTATATTTCCAATCGTTGGTTATTCTCCTTGACTGATTTTACAATTTTCGACATTTGGCATTAGTAGAGCGGTAATCCCAGCTTCTATTATTTGCATTAAAATCTTCTATGATTATCTCTTGGTCTATTTGAAGCAGATTATCAGTCTTCGTAGGTTGATCTATAAATAAATTGAATTGATGTTAGCCCATCTGCGTCGCAACATTTATGTATTCTATACCTTGGGTGGAGTTTATGATTGATGTGCACTAGTTGTTGCGTAGACATATTACCACGCATCTTACTTTATTTCCTATTATGTCCATTTATTCACGGAAAACCAGGGAAATTGAACATTTAATTCGGCTTTAAATAGCTTCGGTCAGGACGAAGGCAGAAACTTCCCAACCTTTAACGAACTCCTTAACTCCAGTAACTTGTGCATAGTGCCTTTGGCATCCACAACGCAATTTTAATGAGCATTTTTATCGTTGAAAAATTTTTAAACGAGTTCAGGATGCTTTTTACTTAAGTTTTTTTCGATGATCGTCTTCAGCTTGGTATCTTCTTTGGATTTTGCGTTGAATTTTGTGGCATTTATATATATTTTGACCCATTGTATCTTTGAGCTGGACTTTCTTAAATAAGCGTAGTTTAAGTTTTTTTCATTCGAATTGTTGTTGCAGTTTGTACATTTCTCTGGTTGAGATTTTGGTTGAACGGTCGAATAGTCCCCAGTGCACTTGAAATGCCGATAAACGAAGTGTTCGTCATTTAACTTCTATAGCATTGTGATTTTCCGGTTCATCTTAATTTATGCTAAGTGGAAACTTTAAGATGAAGGATACCTTTTACACTGGAAATCTTTTGTCCGCCGTCGTTTTGAGCGGCATTTACGAAAATCAGTAAAAATGTTTTGGTTTTACTTTTTATTCTGGATATTCTATTAGAAGTGTAGAGATGTGTTTGTCTCCCACAATGCATTTTAGTGGTAGCATTTCGGGTATCTCTTTGATTATAACTTTGTATTCTCTTTCTTCCTGCAACTGATAATAATGGCTGAGTTTGTTCATCTCGTGCAGTATTCTTTTGAAGGTTGTGACTATTTATAATCTTTACTAAAGACGCGAATGCCGTATTTTCAGTTATAAACTTCGTTTATCTAAATCTCACTGGTTTCGGAAATTTCTTCATATCAATTTAGTTTTCTTTGTTATACATGACTATGGACGGGAGTAGATAGACACTAGGGGTACCCGAGCGGAAGTAGATTTAAAGATGGCTTCCAGAGTGTCTGAGAGGCGTAGCGCTAGACGCTGGAGGGGGGCGTAGCCCTGGGTGTGGGAATGGGGGACGCCGTCCTAGTTATATGTGATGGGGGCGTCGCAATTTATATATTATTATAAAAAGTGAACACATACGCCACCTATGGGTGTAGCAATGTAGTTATCGAGCTTTAAGACTTTGATAAATAAAAATTGAACACATACGTTACCTATGGGTGTAGCGATGTAGCTTTTATTATAGGTGCTAGATAATAAAAAATTTCTAAATCAGTGCACCATCTAACTCTGTAAAAATTATTATTTAAATATTTATTTAAATACTAAATTTATGGCGCTAAAATATTCAAATTTTAACTTAAGAGAAAAAATACAAAATAACTTAAGAATTTATCAAGTTAAAAATGACCTCACGTATGCCCCGCTAAAATTCAAAAATAATTTAATAAAAATCCAGTTTACTTGTAAAAATTATTATTTAAATTTATTTTAAGTATTTATTTAAATACTAGATTTATGGTGCTAAAATATTCAAATTTTAACTTAAGAGAAAAAATAAATATTACGTCACGCATGCTCCACTAAAATTCAAAAATAATTTAAAAAAAGCCAGTGAACTCTTGTAAAATTGATATTTTAAATATGCATATTAATAAAAGGAAAATTAAATTTTTATTCATATATGTATGTATTTATATTTCAAAATCTTAACAGGCCAGGTTGGCCGAGGAGTCGAAGGCGCTGGATTTAAGTTCCAGTTCACGATATGACGCGTGAGTTCGAATCCCACATCTGACAGTAATCTTTTTAATATGCATAATAGTTGTATAAAAGGAAAATTACATTTTATTCATATGTTTTTACTTAAAGCGCAATATAATTCAAAAATATTTTACAAAATTGCTATGCTATTTTAATAGAATTATATAATTTTTAAAAGTTAAATAAGATGTTTGTACCTAATGATAAACATATTATACTAAAACGCTTTATTGAATTAAATTTAGAAACTCATAAGTTTATCTAATTCTGTTTTCGGATATATGCAGATGTTATTATTCTAATTTAAGTCTTTATATATAGAAAATACACGATATAAAATATATATTTGTTTAAAAATATTTATTTACTAAAGTTACAAAAGGCACAACTGTTTTATGCTATTTCTAAGTGACATAATTAAGTAACCCCGATATTTACAGAACATATTTAAAATTAACGCATTTTTATATGAAAGAGGTTTCTATTCGACAAATTCATGAAAAAACAATATAAATTTAGTTTCTAAATTCTCAAAAAATTCAAATTTTCTATGTAATTAGTTACTTGGGATATCGTGCAAGATGTTTTTCTTTCAACATTGACGAGTGGAACAGCGTTTATTCCATGAAAACGGAATAGTTTATTCGAAATTTCCAAATGGAGGAATACCACGTAGGCTGCGGAATTAGAATTGTCCTATATACACATTTTAAGGGAGAAAAAATCATTAGAATAATTCAGGGGAGCAATATTATTCAGTATCCTAGAACGCCATAAAATCATTATTTTCGATTAGAGATGTAAATAAAAACTTGGGTTTTCTTAATCATCACAAAATGAAGTGCAAAAAGTAGCTGTAATTCTTCATGACGAGGGTCTAAGAGATGAAACAAGCATATTATGTAAAGGCAAGTTCTTAGCGCAAAATTTGGATTTTCTAGCGCTGAATAATTTAAAGACTACGTTTATAACCGAGATTGTTAATATTTTTCCAAAAATATTTATAAAAGATATGTATAATTTAATATAAATAAATAGGACAGTTTTATTTTTATTACATTGTTTTATTTACATTATTTTAAATTTAGAATTAGTAAATTGTCACTTCCTGTTGTTGTTGTTGTAGTTGTAGCGACTATAAATACCCCTCAAATTTTAAAAACAGGTTATGATTAGGCAGAGAAAAGGCGAAGTTGTTGTGAATACACTTATTAACAAGTTACCTTTTAAAATTCACCTGCCTGGATATCAGTATTGAGGCCCAGATACTAAATTAGAAAAACACCTTGCCCGCAGAAACCTAGGTATAAATCCGCTAGATGCCGCCTATAAACAGCATGTTATAAGTTACAGCCTAAGCAACGATCTAACCGAAAGACAAAGCCGATCGTATTTTGGAAGATAGAGCTTGGTAAAGGCTCAAAGCTAAAGACGCAACTTTCGGAGAAAACGCATCTGCGCTAGTTGTAGGCACAGCCATGAAAACAAAAAGAAAGTTTGGGCTGGGTTGCTTCGTATGCAACAAGACATGGAAATGTCGCAAACGGAGTGGAGCTATTTCAAAGAGGAAAAGAGGAAGCGTATGTTTTAACAAGCATGTCCTTAAGAAGATCAAACATTCGGCGAAACATATTATTAGAAGTTCGGTCGGAGGGAGTTTACTAAGTTTAATAAATCCAGCCTTGACTGCCGTTTGTATTGCCATAAAAACTATCGAAGGTTGAAAAAATGTTAAAGTTCCTCGCGTAATGCCGCTACCTAAAACAGGCGGATTTCTTCCACTCTTAATATCTCTATTTGCGGGCTTATCCGCTGCGAAGGCGTTGGCAGGCGGTGATAGTGGTATTTCTAAGGTAGTTAATGACGCCAAAGCTGCAGGAGGAAACTGAAAGACATAATTGAGCTATGTAAGTGACTGCTATTGAAAAGAAAGGCATTGGGATTTATTTAAGACCTTATAAGAGTGGCAGGGCTCTATTTCTAATCTCTCCTTTACCGCCACGTAATAATTCAAAAAACTCCTAAAGTTGCCCCGACGAGCGCTGACCGATGTGGATTTGAAAAAGTACGCAGAAAATATTCCCTACTTTAGAGGCGTATTTATGCGGAATAATTTACCTAGGAAGGCGTGGACTCATCAATGCGCAGTAATTAATTTGGACAATCAAGAGGGGCCTTGGACTCACTGACTTTGCTATAAGAAGAATAAGGGCAACTTTTTCTATTATGATGGCTTTGGTGACCTTGGACCTCCTCAAGAAGTCCTAGACTACTTTCGGGGCTGTAAAATTCGTTATAATAATGAGTGCGAGCAAGACTTTAACACAGAAGTTTGCGACCATTTATGTTTAAATTTTTTATATAAGTAAATGTTGCTGAGTGATATTCATTAGTGAGCAGAATCATGGCAAGAACGTTCAGTATAACAGATACAGGTAACAACCGATGTCCGGAAACTGATAACGTCAACATTACTGATGACATCAGATGTAAAATGCTGTCACACAAAGTTTCGAAAATTTAGATAAGTTTAAATTGAATGTAAAAAATTAAAATTGTTTTGTAAAAAAGCTGTTAATTTTAAGATTAAGAATAGAAATGTACAATGTTTGTAAAAGTTTCAATGGAATGAATAAAATAGGTAGCATTTATTGAAAAATTAGATAAAAGCGCGCATCTTTTATGAAACAACTTTAAAGTAAATTATATTTACATATTGTTATCAGCTTTTGATAATACGCAAACATAGACTTGTATTATTTTTCATTTAATCGCGCATAGCAAATTTTAAATAATTATATATTGCAAAACGTTAATTTTAAATACCTCAAAACCGGTTAAATTGTCTTTAAACATTCCGTCGTTCCTATTTTTAGAAATCACAAGAAAAAATATGTAACAATCTAAACCAGGCATTTTGTCAGCAATTCCTAAAAATTCATAAAGTTTTAAATAAAAAACAACAATATCTGAGATTAATGTCGAAAATTCCAACACGCTTATCACACATCCGTTTGGTTGCATCGATATGGAAAACCTTAAAACTGAAACATTGAGTTTCACGTGCAAATCATCTGGCGTGGGTGAAAAAATATTTTTTGCTAGGTTCACAATTTGCGCCAGAATTTTAAAAAGTTTTCCCATCATTATTTATATTTGTATAACACTATTTTATGTTCCTAAATAAAACTTGTAATTTAGAGGTTTTGGCGGTTACAAAATACCGTTTTAGCTGAATTATTTTTTGAGATATTTTGGGGCCGGCTTCAATTTTCAATACGGTTTTTCAAGGTCTCTCTATACGTAGAGCGTTTTAGAGATAAAATCAAAATTGGGGGAAATTTTTTGTAAACGTTTTATTCCCCATTTTTTTATATTATTAAATAATTTTTAGATCATTCGCTGACGGCCTTTCGACCTGAAAATTAAACACAAATACAAACAGAAAAAGTTATAACACATGCATGAGACGATTTCACACACAGAGCAGTTTGAGACATCACGGCGTTAACATCACAACGTTTCTGGCGCTTTAGAACAGAAAAAATGCAGAAAACTAACAAACCACTGGTTTTAATACAATTTATTCCTAAATGGGATGAACTGCTTCTCCAGGTGAAAGGCCTCAGCGTACTCTTTGGGAGCGCTAGTCAAAAAGTTTTGCTGAAACATTACCTAAAAGGCAAGAATCTACAAGTGTGTGGCAAACATGATTTCTTATATGTGATTGTACGCTTTAAATATGTCGATCGGAACAACGTCGTAAAGATTGAAACTGAAAGAATAATAATACCGCTTTCCCAGAAGGAGGCTTCAGCGGAAGAATTAAGAACGCCGATTGTTGAAGAAGTTTACAACAAACTGCACGCCTTTGAATACAGAAGAGGTGAACAACCGAAAGTTGTAGTCTTTCATATGTGCTGCCTGCGCATATTTTCTGGAAACAGTCAAATAAATGTCAATGCGGCCTCTGACTCAGTTACAATGGTTCAAATAAACAACAAAACAGTATACAGCATGAATCAAGACTGTGACTTAACTTTCCTCGAAGAAAAGGAAGAAGACGAGCCTGGATACAGATGACCTTATGATAAGCCAAGGTTCATTCAAGCAGAAAATAAAGTTTCCAAGACCTCAACTGTAAACCAAAAAAACAAGTAATCTTTCGTCGCACAGTTTAAAGCGTCTGATAAGAAAAGAAGATGCGTTGAATCATTCATTTTACATAAACAGATTGCTCACGCCTATACTAAAAATTGGAAACCGAAAAATTCCGGTGAATACCAGTGCGCAGCACCGCTACCCGTTAATTTGCCGGCGAACATTAGGTGTCACTGAATTTACGGTTTACTTCATTCTAAGTGTCATTACTCGTGTTAGTAATACGAAGACGCCGAAAATACTTGTATTTATATTTATCAAGTTCGCCGAAACGGTTGTTTTCATTATGAATTTGTTGGCAATTTATTTGAATTTCACAAATTATGCCACAAAAGTAATAACACTTTTTATATTAAATTATTCATTGTTTTAATTTGTTCAGAAATGATTTCAAAGATATTATATAATTATGATACAAAGCTCTCATTTTACATACTCCGATTATAAAGTAGGTACTTGTGTACA
>JAHWXV010067342.1:0-11837 GCA_024586415.1 Phrixothrix hirtus | reverse complement strand
ACCAATGGATTTAACTGACCTCAAAGACTAAAGAACCATACCTAACTCATTTTGTGATAAAAGTGGATTTAACGCATTTTGTATGATTGCTCCACAATTGTAGTCGACCCTACAGGTCAACTTTCAAGAATGAGCATTAATCAGTATTGATAATAAAACTTCAAACTAAGGTAAGAATCAAGTCAAAACTGTGTACTTGTGCCAACAAAAAAGTACAAATTTGAAGTGTACCTATTTTACGACGCAGAATTGGAAAGAACACAACACATTAGTTATCAACCGAATCAGAACAAATACAATTATCATGGCATTTAATGAAAACGAAATTATTATTTGAATAATAATAAATTAAACTATAAATACAAATTCCAAATGAAACATTAATGAGCGTGAACGATCTCTATGTTACATGCATGCAAGTCTTAATACAGTATATTCTCAACAGCTTGTAGTATTTTGCATTTGGTTATAACAACAAATTAGCGTCAGCCTTTGTTTCACATACTGTATTTATTGACGAAGGCAGTTTTTAAGGCACAGCAGACTTTCATAGTGTTCGTTACTGTGCCGACGAAAATCCGTTTACAACGGCACGGAAATCTCTCAGTCCATTTTCAAAACACCATAACATTTATCAAACTTAAATCATGAATATAAAAAAACGAGCGCAGAGGTAAATGCTTAACCGTCATTGTATCGATTCTAGTGAAAGGTTTACGCCAGTGGACACCTTTCCAGGCGTTCTTCGTCGAGCAACCCAACATATAGTTTAGCACCAACATCTAAGCTGAAATCATTAGTAGTGTCCTGATAAGTCCAGTAAGTGCAGTAGGTTTACTGGAAAAAATTATAAGCATTTCTTGCAACATTGTCCACCACATTTCATAATAATGTGCGTTTGCTAGCGAGACGATGGTGGACTACCATATTTTAGGTACATAGTAATAGGATAGGTTATAGTGGTCCTATCGCATGGCCAGACCGCATGCCAGACCCTACGTCGAATTCATACTTAAAAGAAATTGCAGAAACAAATTGAAGATGGCTTGAGATAAATAAGAAACACTTCAGGTGTGTTTGAACAAGTAAGTCACCCAATAATGAGGCAAATTGCGGGATGCAGTCAAGTCCAAGGAAATCACTTTCTATATTTTCTTTGAGGTTGTGTGTTATAATAAAAATTCATAGTATTTAAGTCGCTAACGGATTTCTTCCAAACAACTAAATTGGCTACAGCTAATATAAAGTTTCGCTTACTCCTCAACCCGCGTTCCTCAAGTTGATGGATTTCATAAAACACGTAAACAGCCAAATTTTTCCTTGCGTCGTTTTTTATCTGCAATATCTATTTCTATGGTAGAGAATTGCAACCAAATATAGATTATGTGCACTAACATTATAACGATGTACTGATATTTGTCGGTATACAGTTGCCAACGTAGGAACAGGAGATAAGGATAACTTTAGAAGTTTCTTGTAAATTAAGGATATATTTTTAAGTTGTATTCTGATATTAAAATATGCAACTTTTACAATAATATTTTTGAAAATTTCCAAAAATAAGCGATAAAAGTAATAGTTAATGCGTCAAATGTTTATTCAAAATAAAACAATAAAGGCATGTCTGAAACGTTCAAAATTGTCACTATTTACTTCAATATAACGGCTTGCGCGATGTAACCACTGCTTTTTAACCGCGCGCAGCAATGAATGCGTTGTTCTCCATTTTCTTGCGGCAGCTGATTTATCCTGGCAATTAATTCTTCTAGTGTATTTACTGCCATTTGAAACACTAAACTCTTCACGTACCCGTATAAAAAAATCACGTGGGTTAAGGTCTGGTGACCTCGATAGCCATGCAATTGACTAGCTCGACCAACCTACCTATTTGAAAAAGTGTAGTATAAAAACTCACGACTTCCATGCCCTATCCTGTAAGTAGAAATCACATGCCCTGCCGGATGTTTAACGGTACCTGTTCTAATAGCGCAGGAAAATTTTGTTGTAGGAATTCCAAATACAAATTACCCATTAAACGTTCCAGTAAAATGAGTTGCTCAATAAGCATCCCATCCCTAATAGCTGCCCAGACATTCATGAAAATCTTTGCTGAAAATTGTTTCATCCTCTGTATGTTTCAGCAAGAACCATTCTGCGGTGTGATCTTCAAGTTGTAGTGCTTGGACATATTTCGCGTGAAAGAGAAACAACTGGTTTTCACGCAATGTCTTCCACACTTCAGGTGGCTTTCATCCATCATTCACTTACTGTAGGATCTTCCTCGGCGAGATTCAAAATGTATTTTTCATTTACGACATTCATTCTTGATCTTCCTCCTTGCCCTCCGCGATGTTTATGTAAATCGCCAGTTTCACTAACACATTGAACAAGATTAATAAAACTTCTGTCGTTGGGACTGACTCGTCGGAGAAAGCGTTCTTCATATAAGCGCAAAGCAGGAGCTGCATTTTGACGACACTCCCCGTATATAAGTAGCATATCTACTAGTTCACCATTCTCATAAACGTGGACAATTTTTACTTATCAAAAAATAATTTTAGAGTTTAAGCAGGTTAACACAGCGATTTGGCAATTCAAATGTCAAAAACGTCAACAAACAAAAACAACAACAAACAAATATAGATGTATGTAAAAAAAGGAACTTATCAGGGCCGAACAAATTATTGGAATTATTAGTAAACTATATGTTTTTCTTGCTCATTTTTGGAAACTTCCAAAACAGTTATTTGCAACAGTTGCATACATAGTTTAAATTATATTATCTACTTAGAAATCCCATAAAAACCCATATAAAAAGTTTTGAGACCTAGCAACTTGGATTGGATCGAAACTTTTGCATTTGGTGATTCACTGTTTTGGCCCGAAATTAACGTAAGAAGCCCACGTTCCGTTACCATTTACGACGTTGGTAAGAAATTCATCTTCCTCGCTCTCGAAACTATTCAAAAATGCAAATGCTTTCCTTTCAGCTTGATCTGCACTAGTTAATATTTTCTGAGACAATTTTTCAGTAACAATTCTGAAAAAAAAACTTCATAATTATGAAATTATGTTTCTCTGAGTTTTGTGTTTACGAGCTCAGCAACGTGATTTATTTGAAGTGTGGTCTTCTGGTTATCATAACTCTAATCAGACGATACCAATGCCACAGTTTTCTCTCACTTACTGTTGTAGGCCTTTAAGTTTTATAAAATTCACAGTGAATTTCGGCAGCATTTCAAATGTGTTATATTGTAAGCTCGATGACGAACAGACCAAATAACGCATGCAATTTTATTCCCGTATCCGTCATTAGAACTGTAACTGAAGATAACGTGAGCTATAGTCAATGAACCGAAAAAATCTACTAAACATGCGTAGTCTAATCTAGTGTTAGCGATTGATTTTTATCAACCACCAGAATTCTCTTTTATGCCTCGTATATTTAGTTTAGCAGGACTTAATAAAATAGCTCATGTTTATAAATACAGCAATTCTGAATCATCTGCTAATTAATTATAAATATACATTATCGAGGACTAATTGGCAGATAATTCATACCTAATCTAAAATTAATAATTTTCATTAAGAAATTAATTTTGTGTTGTAAACGCGGTCGTATTATACAAGGTGTTTCAGATAATATGGCATTGCTTTCAAATATGACAAATATCATCGAGTAAGTGTTTTTTTACTAAATAAAAATTTCCGTAGTGCAGCAGAATTGTATGTGTTTATTTTAACTTTTTAAATAAGACTATAAAATGATACACCTTTTTAAATATCAGTGATCGATATCTTGATAAACTAAATTATGCACATTTATCAGTTACTAGATACGTTTCGTTGACTAACCAGTGTTTTAATAATAAAAACTAAATCGCAAATTGTACCCATCTACACCCTGTGTTAATAAAATAAAAACATCTATTAATGTCGTGCTCAGTTATATATCCAAAACAATGGTGATTTATTTGAACACTTTTTATGAAGATATTATAACGGTAAGTTTTGTAATATCAATTTTGTTCCTGGTAAAAATCTTTAAATTTTCATCTGAATTAACGTATTTTATGATAAAATAAGAAAACAATTTTTTTAACAAGTAATTAATCTATAACACGTTTTCTTAACCTAAAAAACAGGTTGTAGTCAATAATAATTAATAAGATCAGCATAAAACTAATTTTTATTCAGACATTGTATTAAAAGTGTTTAAAGTACTTTTATTTTAAGTGTTGGATGAAGTTATACAATTTCAAAAATAAAAATCGATTTTCAGGTGTAAAATTAAAAATGTCAATAAACAATTGCTTAAGCTGTTTTTACATTTAAACACATTTTCTTAGTACGATGCATGACTAAACACTATTTTTATTATCAGTTATTAATAAATAACTTTTTCAAAATTGTTAAAAGAATTGTATACAATATTTCTAAATTTTTTCAATTGCGTGAAAGGGCATTTCCTTTATCTTGTTATTTATTATAGTAAACAAATCGCAGTGCGTCTCCTTCAGCTATAAAAGTGTATATTACTGTAAATTGGTACTATTAGGTAGATCAGTTATAATTTTATGAATAATTTAACAGTTTTAGTCCGAATGCAACCTTAGGCGGCTCGTTGTACATAATTAGAAAAAATGGACTTTTTTGTTTCGTGTTGATTTTAATTTTACTTTATTGGGGTGTCGGTAGGGTCTACTTACAGCCCTTAAAAAGAATGACATATTATCTGAAACACCCTTTATTGTAAGTTAATTATGAAAATCGGAAACCATTTCTTGTACTAATTCCTTCTAATTTGTTATTAATTTTTTGTGCGCTAGAACTAAAAATGAAAGGTTTACTATAAACAATCTTTTACAAATAAACACACGGAACTTTGTTTTGCTGAATTAGTTCATTAATGGCTTCCATTTTCTTAAAATACGAAATTTCAGTATATAGATTTATTTTATTAATTACTAACAAAATAAGTAATTGTTTAGTGTATATAGTAATTACCACCTATAAATTGCTAATTTTTAAAAAGCAATTAATACAGATGAGATTTTACTAAAACACGTAATTAACTCTAATTTCATGATTTTCGTTTTAGCAGAGTTCTTATTAAATTAAATTTTCTCAAATTGCCGGTGGCAAAGCAAAGCCAATTTCATATAAAATAGGAATGTAGATGACAGGCATCAAAGCGGAAACAAAATTGCACCCACGATAGTGAGATTGAAAATGCGTAACATACGAACACCAGACACCTTATTTTCGTTTAAATATTTTTCCTTATTGTCGATGTAAAGTGAAAGTTCATCAATATTTTCAAAGAACGTCTGAATAAGCTACATTCATATTTATGAACAATTGATTCCAAGTATTTAGAAAATTGCTTTATCTCTATTATGCATTGCATATTGCATATTAATTGAAAAGCAAAACAATGAAATATCGATTAGTGTCATTAATTTGAATAATAGACGTGTACTAAATAGTAATTATAATTAATTATATCCACCTGAAGCATTAAACTCGCTATTTATTAATAAAATAAAACAAGTTTTAAAATACAAGTATATACTGCATAATTTATGTAGTTTCTACTTAGTTAAAGCTCAATTTTATAATAAATATTAAAGTATGTTCAAATTTAAGTTTTGTTCTGCTGACTACAACAGAACTATATAATATTACAATCAATGGAAATTACGGCAATAAACGAAACTTTAAATTAATATAGTTCGATTTTTTTTATCTTTGCAGTGACGTCACACTTCACATGTGTTGAACTAAGATTAAAAATATAAATCAAATGAATGTTTACTTTAATAAAGTCAAATTGCTACTAATTCAATAAAAATCTACTAGACTGTCAAAAATTATAACATGAACATAACCTACATTTTCGTAATCTCTAATTAGTTGCAGCAAGCCTAAATTCACATGATTAACTAATCGGAAGTAAGGTAGTATCATCGTATATACTTGAGAATGTATGTATTTGGTGACCATAGTATAGATCAGAGGATATATTTCAAGAGATTGATAAGTTATCGGATGAAGATAGTAATACACGAATAGACATTTTGGCATTTAAAGAAAATTCTAATTAGGTTATAGTGAAGTGAAGTTAGATATTAATCTCAATCAAAGATATGCAGCTTATCCCCTTCTCGTTATTTCTCCTTGTCACACTATTAAATTAGTACGTCTAAACTTAATTCCGGAGTTACTCACAAACTTTATATTTAGTATCTCCTTCTAACATATGTGTATAAATTTAACGTTAAGTTTATTAAGTATGTGGAAGCTTTAACTGTACATCTATGACATAGCTGCAAAGACAAAAAATCCAACTATACATATATTTTACAGTTTGTAATTAATTGGATCTTTCTAATTTTATACAAAGATAAATATGCTTATGAACATAAATTTATAGTTGTATATTCATTTAGTAAAAGAGCTCAGTTTTGAAAAGTTATACAGTACTTTAGGACATCTTTCTAAACAAAAGTTTGTATATTTTACACAGGGTGACACCCGGGAATAAGGCCAAAATCAAATAATCAATACGGCCGTAATTTATTATAGAAACTTACATTATATTTTCAAACATTACAGTAGGTTATGCCATTTTATTTACGAAGCAAAAATCACGTCTTCCAAGTGATGGCCGTCTTCCCTAATGCATTGTTCGATTCTGGCGCGGAAGCTGTCCCACACTCATACCAATGTCTGCTAGCCAATCATTTTTGTAACGTCCTTCAAACTCAGATATTTAGTCTGTTTGACTATATAAATGAACATTCCGAGCCCTGATGAGTTGATGAGTTTCATCAGGTTGGTTGTTGCCGTACGGCATAGCCCATTCAGGACATGTTCCTGGCCATTAACTAAATTGATGGAGAAGTCGTAATTTCATATTTTCTCTTCTCCCAGTTGCTCCTTCAGTTAGTTCGGATGCATCCAAATCCTTTCGCAGGTCGATTTTCCCAACATAATACGGAGCCCCAGTGACCAACCTTTGTTATGGGCTACAATGATAATGTTTAGAGCTTTAGACGTACCTTTAAAATATATCTCCCTTCCATACATTAAACTCGGGAGCAAGATGGATTTTAGCGGGTTGTTTTTCTACTCTAAAGGTAGCTTGCTTGATGGTCCTAAAACCGGGTATAATTTGCATATCGTGTACCTGGTAATTGCAGCGCTTCTTGTTGTGTGAGCTTTCCACCTTAAATTTTTGTCAAATACTCGGCCGAGATAAGTTGCATGATTTTTGATTTGTACTTTCTGTTTGTTAAAAGTCAGTTCCCTGATTTTCCCGTCCGCAAATTGCAATAGTTGGGCGTTTTTAAACTGTTTTAATTTGGTCATGTCATTTACGAAAAGATTATATAATATCGGTGGAAGTGCCGGGCCTTTAGGTAAGCCCTCAGCTGCTCTTCTTTTCGAGAATAATGTTTTGCCCATTTTAATTTGGAAAGACCGATGGGTCAAAAAGAATAATATAATTTTGGTTATGGGGAGAGGTATGCTTAGGTGATACATTTTGTGGATTAATGCGTGTCTCCACACCTTATCGTGCGCTTTTTCTACATCGAGAGAAACAACAAGCATGTTAAATTTTGTAGGTTTTTAGCCCTTGCGATCATGGCCTCTAAATTGACAACTTGTTGAACAGCAGAGAATTTTGCCCTAAATCCGAATTGATTACTTGGTATAATTTTCTCGTTTTCTAATAGGGTTTGTAGCCTTTTGTTAATTATTTTTTCCAGAAGGTTAGATAGCACATTGAGTAGGCTAATCGGTCGTCTATTTTTTAGTACAGCCGGATCTTTGTCACTTTTCGCGATTGTGACAATGAGGGCTGTTTTCCAGTGGAATGGAAAGTGGTCCATTGCCAGGTACTTGTTGATTATGTTAACCAGCTCTTCTTTCGGGTTCTGGATTAGGACTTTTACTACTCTAACAGATAATCCGTCTTTCCCCGGGGTCTTTCGGGTCTTCATGGTTTTTATTGTCTCAGTTAGCTCTTCCGTCGTTGTTACCAACGGCTCTCCTACGGCCGAGTTCGCGACGGTTTTGACAGAATGGTTAATTTTATCAACAAGTCTTTTATTTGCTGGTAGATTTCTCGAGCATTGCAACTCAAAACAATCTGCTAGGGCTTCCGCCCGATCATAGTCATGAAGTTTTAGACTGCCATTATGTAATATAGGGGTATTTGCAGATTTATCCCTCTTTAAATCTTTGAGCAGCCGCCATAATTTGGGATTTCATTTGCCCCGGCTTCCTGTATAGTGTTGTCCCAATCCTGTCTTCTTTTGTCATTCAACATTTTGTCAACCTTTTTTTATAAGTTGAGTTACCGCGTATTGTCGCTAGCATGCATCGACCGTGCCTAATTTTTCTTTGTTTTAGTTTTGTTGATAAGCAAGGCTTTTTCTGTTGAGTTTAGGCCCCATCTATTTGAAGTTGAACCGTTAATCGGACATTGACAAATAGTTAACGTATTTTTTATTGTGTTCATTAGTTTAAATACTGCAACTTCTATGTCTGCCTCAGTCTCTAAATGCTCCGTCAGTTCATACCCTGACATCAAGTATGAGTACTTTTGTCAATTGGTTTTTAACACCTGGGGCGGTTTTAAAGGAGGTCGTTGGCCGCCTAATTGGAGAACTATGGGAAAATGGTCAGAAGACAGCTCGTGGTGTCCGTTTGGACGAATTTACTAATGTTTATCGTGCAAAAGAAATCTATGACATTATTTCTTCCTCCAGGAAGTATGTTGGTTTCATCTTGAGGTGCAATCGCTCTTGTGTTTGAATTCGACATAATCCAGGAAGCAAGGTTACGGCCGCTAGAGTTTATGCCTCTGCTGCCCCATAACGTATGCTTCCCGTAGAAGTCATCTCCTATTATTACATATTCGTGATCAAGTAATCAAGTAATAGTTCCAAGTCATTCTTAGAGATGATTTTTGTTGAACTATTACATATTACTATTGGAGTGATCGATTTCTCGCCCAAGAGGGCTTGAGCCATAAGTGATTCATATGTAATATTTGAATATGGTAGCAGAATTTGGACTTTGCTTGGTCTTAGTAGTATAACTACTCCACCACCGGGACTACCCCAATGTAACATGCATAAGTGACGCGTCATATACGAACGTGCGATGTTCTACCGACCAACGCTCCATTGTAACTAAAATGGTAAGCTGCAACGAAGAAAAAGTTGAACCCCTCTCCTCTCCTCGACCGCCACTCGTTGAATCCAATCATAGGAAATCGTTCCGGGTGTCACCTTGTGTATAACAAAACGTCCCCAACTAAACACAGCGTGGAGAAGGTATACCAAGTTGTTGTCACTTTATAATTACCTATTTAACTACTAATCTACACTTCAATTTAAATTATTATGAATGTAGTGTGAAATAGATATTTTTATATTTTATAAAAGGAATTATAACTACGGCAATATATTCTACTTTTGTAAACAAAATATGTTAGAATATGTTAGAATCATTTTGGTCAAAATTCCAGCCACACGAATAAAACCGAATTTCAATCGTAAATAAATGTTTTGTATGTAAAAATAATTAATTTTAGTAATAAGACATGCTTTATTGCGTTCTTTGTTCCATGTCTATTGCAGAGTGAAACAAAATTAACTTTATATCTTGTAAGTTATAATCTTTGTGTATCAAAGAGTATATTCGCTTTGGTCAAATGGGAAGAGGGTCATATCGGGGAAGCAACAACGTTTTCTCACTTTTAGTTATTTCGATAATTTAATTCTGTTTCAACTTAATTTGATTCACCGACAGGTTTAAAAGAAATCTTAAAACTTAGTTAATTCTTATTCATTCACGTGCCTCGTGGATTCTGAAAGAATTCTACCATCATTTTAAATATTGCTTTTTAAGTCCACTTCTTGAACATTAATTTCTAAGTGGCATAGTAGCAAATATCAACTCACCTAAACACAAAGGAGGTCAAAACTATTACCTCTTGTCAATTAATTCACCGCATCGTGTCAATTACATCGGCAGTTTCAATATAGGCCTATTTAGCATTTTCGCCTGTGCCTTTTCCTATAAAACTCTCGTTCGGTTTCAGGTAAAACAACTTACCATCTTATATATCGGATGCGCCGGTGTATCCTGGGTAGGCGCGACTGAAACTGGCGACGTCAGCAATTCTATTCGAATGTTGTATTCTCATTGACCCGTACCAACTCTACTATGATTAGCTCGATAGCGATTCGATACGCCTACTTCTACGTTGTCCGTGCGGTAACGCCATTTAAGTCGCATGGTGCCGTCTGTTTTTCCAATTCTCTTTTTAGAATAACTACCTTGGTATAGGGCATCATATTTACGTTTTAATATTTTTAATAGTAGCAGAAGGATCATGATTAATATTTTCATTTAAGAGTCTTGAATTTGTTTAACGGCACTTTTTCTCAAGAAAATTTCCCATGTCATAGGCAGCCTTCGGCTATAAATGCGATTTGCTTGTCGATTTAGGCACATAACACAGCGTTAGAAGTCAAGTCACTTAAATTAAAGTACAGCCTTGTCTGTTACGACTTAGATAGCCGTTTTCATTATTTCGTACCTGGCGGTATAGTTAAAGGTCGTATAATATCCGGACGCTTTATTATATTACCATCTATATAGATGGTTATAAAATATAGTGGCGGGTTTATGTATCATTCTTACTTATGATGCTTCGCCCTTGTACATAACAGTTTCACTTCTTTTTGGCATATTGTATGGTCACTGGTGTAGTAATACATATTTGTGAGCTTAGTTTGGGGTTAACGCTGGAGTTAATTTAATTTATATTTACTTACAATGCTTTTATTATTTTATTATTAAAGAGGGCGTAATAGTTTGTTCTAATTCATGTGCTGCATTTGCGGCGATCCATCGTGATTGTTGTTTTCTGTAGATATATCTGAATTCAGGGGTAGATATATTTGCCTGCGCAGAATTCGCGCGTTAGCCATTCTGGAACGTGTTTGAGTTCTTACTTTTATAATAATTTTACTGTGATGTAATTGATTTATAATTAATTAATGTGGAAGAACTGGCGATCTCTATTTCAGACCTGCATCTGGTTTAGAGAGATGGAATTCGATTTATTAGAAATCGATATTTTTTCTAATTCAATAAGAAGCCCAATAACGTATTTTGTCAGTCAAGTTATATTATTCTTTTTAATTAGGTTAATTTTCTTTTAGTAAGGGCTTCTTCTATTTTTGATTGGTTTCCCGTTGTTACCGTTGTTTTCAGCATACGGCAAGTAAGATTTAATTTCATATAAACGGAAGGGGCTCAGTTTCCTTAAATATAACAATAGGGGTCCCTTTGGCTATTTACTGGAAAGGATGGTGATGGATTCAGATTAAAAATAAATTAAGACTGTATATCAGTTTTTCGAAGTGTCTTCCATCCTTTTAGGGAACCTAACTAAGTAATTGTTCTGGGTATAATATAAATTGCCTGTTTATTTTGATAAATAAAACCATACGGTTTTAAGCCCGAGAGTTAATTTATGAGAATTATTTCAAACTCAAGTACAACCGTATAATGGCACTTGCAGAAATTTGAGTTGCAATTATTTACTAATAATTATTCGCGTTATATAGACAGTTAACCTAGCTTAGTACATTATGGTATACTTTAATTTTAGAATCAGGAACAAACGGTTAGACGTCCATAAGTACTGTTGTACAGTGGCGGCTCGTTCTAAAGGGCACAAGGGCACGTGCCCACTTAATAAATTATTCAGTCATTCATCATTCAGTCAGTCTATTATTCTTATTTTA
>JAHWXV010067340.1:0-21551 GCA_024586415.1 Phrixothrix hirtus | reverse complement strand
CAGAATTTAAACGTGGTCGTACAAGCACAATTGATGAACATCGTTCAGGTCGACCAATCGAAGTGACCACCAAAGAAATGATCGATAAAATCCATGATATGGTTTTGGAAGATCTACGAGTGAAAGTGCATGAGATAACTGACATCGTAAACATCTCAAAAGAACATTTTACTTGAACATTTCCATATGAAAAAGCTGCCAGCAAGATGGGTGCCACGTTTGTTGACAATTGAACAAAAACGCAATCGTGTGGCCATTTCAAAGCAATGTTTGGCAATGTTTCAACGTAATGCAGATGAATTTTTGCTTAGATTCATAACCCTAGATCAAACATGGATCGACCACTATTCACCTGAAACAAAACAACAATCAAAACAATGGGTTGAAGCTGGTTCAAGCGCACCGAAGAAAGCAAAAGTGGTTGCATCAGCTGGAAAGGTTTTGGTGACTGTTTCTTGGGATGCATAAGGTGTAATACTCACCGATTATCTTAAAATCAAAAAACAATCACAGGAGATTATTATGTGGTATTACTGGACCGATTGTATGTTGAAATAAAGAAAGTGCTTTTTCATCATGACAATGCACCAGCTCACACATCATGTAAAACTCAACAGAAATTGGATGAACTACGTTACCCATTGCTTCCTCATCCATTATATTCTCCAGATCTAGCTCTCTGTGACTACTTACTGTTCCCAAACCTGAAAAAATACTTGGTAGAAGGAGATTCAAATCGAATGAGGAAGTTGAACGGAAAACTGATGCATATTTTCGAGGACTTGATAAATCGTACTATAAGGATAGCCTAATGAAATTGGAAAAATGTTGGACTAAGTGTATCGAGCTAAAAGGAGCTATGTCGTAAAATACAATGAAATTTATCAGATCGCCCTCATACGGTACACTTAATCAAGTAAGTTGATGCAATACTATACATTTATCGATCTACTTTTTCCAAGAGAGTTTATCAAAATATAGCTTTTGCTTTCTTTAGAACTGTTCACTTCGTGCTGTTTAACTATTGCTAGGTATTAGGTATGCTGATGAATCCAAATTTTGTTCACGGTAACAAATCGATATAAAAATTCTTTCGGATTACGCTTTTGGCCCAGATGTCGCCGATCACGACATCCATCGTTCCGATATCTGTTTGATGCTCATAACATCGATAAAATGTGATGTATTCGCTCTTTTCATATTCCCTAGCTTCAGCTATCTCAACTAACCGCAACTTATGGTCGGTCAATATACTTGTTTGGAAATTCTAAAAATTTGTCTTTGGCCTGTTCAAGCACTGTCCATCTTTGGTTGTAGGTTACAAGTCCACAATTCATATTTTAACTGTCGAGAACGATGGAACAAACTTGTCTAGAGAAGAATTCACCTCAATTTTCATTTCGGTTGCAATAATTCGTTATTATCAATATGTTTTATATACTTGCGTAGTGTTTTCCAATTTTTTACAAAAAACAAAACTAGCTGGCTTTAGTGGACTGTCAAGTGCAAATTACCGCAGATAACAGTATGAAACTTGAATTTCAAATTAGGAAATGACATTTTACGAAACAAGGGTAAAACAATGTGCGCCTTCTGTAGGTTAGGTTGGAAACTATTTACCCCATCCTCTTATTTTATAGTCTAATTTGCATCTGTTGATTTTTTTCAATGAATACTCCAAGAAAGATTTTTTGATATTTTCTTTCTTCATATAGAGAATGTAATTACTTTATTACATGAATAAATGACCGTTAAAGAGATTAATTATATCTAATTAAAGTTTGCAAAACGTATAACGGTTTAAAGAGCATCTATATGCTAATCATCTGCACATCAAAGGTGCATTAGTAAATATATGATTAATGGTCATTAGCAGCTTTGAAGATTATATACTGTTAGTGCAAATAGAAATTCCTTCGATTATAATGTATTATTTCTAAGTGCTTAAGAGAAAAGTAAGCTAATTTACGCACAATGGTATTGTACAAAAGGTTTGAATACAACTCAATCACTCCGTAATTAGAGTTTCAACACTGCTCCTTTTAAAAACAATACGCATTACATTTATTAGAAAACTCGTCTTTCCTAGTATAATAATTCCTAAATGTGTGTATTATAAATAAGTAAGGAACTTCAATACAATCGTTTCAAACTTATCTGCTACCTAAACTTGGCAACATAACGTATTGATTTAGCATATAAAACATTATTCAATGTTGTTTAGAATGTCTTTACAAATCAAGAATGTGCCTTGATATATGATTTTTAAATAGAAAAGTCTGACAAGAGTGTTTTATAGGAAAAATCCAGACGGCCAAATGAAAATGGACCAGAAAAATTTTGCAAGATTTAATGGAGATCATAATATAAGTGTTTGAAGATGCTCGAGGACGTTTCGAATTTTAGTTTCAATAATTTTAAAAATTCTTTGAAAAGATCGTCGAAAGCGTATAATTTACGCCTTATTCAAGAATTATATCCAGGTGATAATAATCGCCGTTTGAACTTAATCCATTGGTTATTTGATACCGGCAAAAGTAATGAAGATTTTTAGTCCAATGAGGCATGTCTTACTCTATTAAGTCTTATACAAGTTACATCTGTTACGTTTGGACTTATTTCATTATGAATTTTAAATATGAACTCAGTGTCAATATTTTCTTCAGCAACTTTGGTTCTATTGTGGGTTTTTTTCCTAAATTTGGACTTTCTGGAACGGTATCTCTTTTAGCTTGAACTGGATGGTACGTTTTAGTTGGAATTTTCAAAACTGTCTGAAGAGAAATTATCATGCGTTCACCGAACTTTACACTTGTGGCCTGTTTTGACTGTCACTGTATCAAGAAAATGGTTTATTCTACACTTGTAAATATATTAGTTTTTCTACAACACGTAATTGAAATTGGAATGTCTCTAAGCATGTTCATTTATACACACATTTTCCGGCAGTTTCAAAAAAGTGTTCTATTTTATAAGATTTTGTTGTTAATGGACGTAGTAGGCCTTCATAATAACATATTAAGGTATGTCGGTCTATTTTAAAATCATGCTGCATAGTTAAGAACGATATGCTTAAATACGTAGGGAGTTTCAAAAGTCCGACCTTTAGTGAAAAAAAATTGAAAAAACCGTTTTTATTTTTTAATATAGTCCTCTTGTATTTCAACATATTTATTGTATCTATTTATTAACATTTCTAAACTCTTATAAAAATAGTTTGAATCCTTTTCATCAAAATGTTCTAAAACCGTAGATTTCACTTTCTCATCGGTCTAGAATCGTTTTCTTTGTAAGCCTGATTTCAATTTTGAGAAGCGATAGTAGTCGTTTGTTGCCAGCTAGTTCTGAAATATAACGGAGAGAGTTGACTCAATTCCTTGAAGCCGCACTCTTGAATAACAGAAAAAGGTATTGGTATTCATCTTGTGTTAACCTTACTCATCCCATTCATAACGCGTTTTGTGAAAGATTACGCCTTATTGTTAATTCTTCGGTCTAGTATTTGTCTTCAAACACCTCTCGCTCCACAATATTAATGTTTTCCTCGGTTTATTTTACTTTTATTAACGGTGGAATAAGAAATAGCTAATTTCTGTTGGGTTTTTCTCTACTTTCGTTTAGAATTTTAATACCGTTCAATACTCAATTTTGAAAAATTTGTTTTACGCAATATCAGATCTTCTCGTATTGCTAGCTAACGAACTACAGAAGTTTCGGGGACTAAATTTTAGCTGCAGCGACTCAGAACATATAGTGGAGAGTTGTTGTCGAGGTATGTTCCAACATATTCAGATCGACTCAATATGAGCATATTTTTGACAGAAAAGTTTTATTTCCTTGTGTAAAATTGTAAACTTTGTCTAATGATGCTGCACCTCATCAATTCCTTTCTTGAAATAATTTATTCCAGAGTCTCAAAATATTCATCTATTGACACTTCGTTTCATCTGGCCGAAATTTCTTTTCAAACATTTTTTTAAATTAGGAAGGAGATAATAATTGGGCCAGCCAAATTCGCCGAATAAGGTGCGTGCCCGGCTAATTGGAAAGCTACTGCTATTTCGCGCGTATGGGTAGGAATATTATCGTGATAATAAAGGATCTTTTTCTTGGCCAAGGTTGGCCGCTTTTCCTAAATTTCCACTACTAAACGGTTTCCCTATTGAATTCTATAATCCAATGGAAAACAGTTGGTATGAAGGCGTACATTCTTCCAATGTATTTACAATATAAGAATGGATTTTCTTTGATAAAAGTTTTTTAAAGGTCATATTATAGTATTCTTGTAGTTACCAAATAAAAACAGTGTCAAAATTAAATAAATTTGATAGAATAAAATCATGCGCACACAGCTTTTGTTTTATCATTTTTATTATTAAATTTCGTATGTATATACGTATTCTTCAGTTATAAACAGCGTTGCAACACTTCAAATTTATATTAAGATGAATTTGTTTTTAAAAATATGAGCATACTTCAAAATGTTATCAAACTCCACCATAATAATTATTTTCTATTTATGTATGATAAGAATCGAAGTCCACGCCTATCTCATGGTTCAATTTGGAAGCACTGTTGGAACTCATTTTCCGGGAGTGTGTCAATCACGGTTTGCAATTCGGTTTATATCTCCTGTACTGTGTGTGTCAAATTTTCGTCTCTTCAGTTTCAATTTTATCCTTAGGAACTAGAAGATGTCTCAGGGAACCGGATTTGACGAATACAAGGAATATGACATAATCCTCATCTTGTGTGTGGTTGTAAACCGTTTTCCGGTATGTTTGGGCGCGTTGTCACAATGTTTGTTTGTTTGTTTGCTACTATTCTGATATCTTTCTCCACTTGTCCTTTTTCAAGTGTCTCAATAGACTGCACTAGAATACTATAGTAATAGAATGTCCAGGAGGAATAAAAAAGTTAGCACTTGCCTTAGTCTTGGCCTTTCTTGGTTTTACTGATGCGGATCCCTTCCATTGAAACAACTGCTGTGTTAGCTCTAAATTGCAGCCCTAAACTCAACTATCATCACCTATAGCTGTTGTTTAAATAAAACATTGTTTGCCATTTTTCTGATATCTTCCACCACATATCCCTTTCTAATTGTCTCAACAGTCTGCAGTAGAATGCTTAGTAATAGAAGGAATACATTTCCTGTAGATAATGCTCTGAATGTCAAAATTAAGTTAGCACTGTCCTTAGTTTTGGCCTTTCTTGGTTTTGCTGATGTGGTTCCTTTCCATTGAGACAACTGCTGTTTCGGCTTTAGATCGCACGCATGAACTCAATTATCATCACCTATACTATCGTTTAAATTGTCAGACAAAATTCTCTGTCACATTTTGTAACCCAATTCCGAAATCGAGCAAACCCTATAAATTGTTTATCGATGGCCCTTTAGGACTTTAGCATTTTAATCGACGTAGTCCACCTTGGACATTCGCATTTATTCATTAAGTTTCGTCCATTTTTGGAAGCGGCGTACCCTTCATAAGTCTGTAATTTTCCTAAAGAATCATCACTAAAGGCTTTTTTAAGTATTGTACCAGTCTCAACTGTACGATTATGAAGTTTTTAGCCGGAATTAATAGAAATTCGCTGTTTAGCGTCCATCTTCTTTTACGAAATATAAATGACAGCAAACCTTAAAAAATCGTTTACGTATCTACCTGTACAACGTCCAGTTCGCGTACAACATTAACGTTTTGGAAATATATTGGTAGCACCTCGTAAAGAAATAATTGTAATTGTTTTTCTGAAATGTAAATTAAACAGCAATATTGTTTAGTATATTTTTCGTTATGGTTGCTATACGGAATTCACTATAGCAAAGCGAAAATCACCGTAGCATTTTTTGGCTCAACAAAAAAATGTAGATAGGAGTACATTCTTGTCAAGTTGCAATATATTGGTACCTATGTCAAATATTAAAGATGTGTTGAAGGTAAAATCCAAAATCAAGTTGATAGTATTTTTTTGTTTGTTTGGTTAAGGTTTCGGGTTGTAGAAATTTTCTTTGCCCTTTTGTCTTCAACTACTATGGTCATTTTACCATGTGCAACGGCTTTGAGTTTAATGGGCTTAAATCAGAATGGGAAACCTTCTCATAAGATCTGTCATTCCTTTGGTAAACACTTTCATAAGGAATATCGTAGGTTCGTTACAGTTTGTAATTTAAAGGCAGAATGCGAATTCTTCAGTCTTATTCATAGTGGGCCTCAGATTTTTATAATAAGCACAAATTCACACAATATTTTAAATAGTTAAAACTGTATCATTCGAATTCACCTTTATTATTCTGAGTTGCTTTGTTCGATCTAGAACTTATTGTAGGAAAAAACTATAACAAAGAAATAACAAATTTATAAGCTATTAAAATATATAACTCAGGATTAATATACACATATTATATTTTATACTGAAAATAACATAATAAAGTAATCTTACGACAGATCGCTTTTCTTTTATTCCAACTTTAATTGTAACTTCTGGAGATGTCGCAGCCTTCCAGAAAATTCATTAATTCTTAAGCTTTGGTATTTTGCTGACTACAAGACTACTAAAAGTAACAGTTTAAACTAGAATGGTTAAGGCTAAAGGAAATAAGACAAAGTTGATGTAATTTACCAATAATAATGACTAAAAACGTGTCTTCGAATAGTTCTTCTTTGACAATGTAACTATTTATAAAAAACGTGAAACGCTTATAGTTCCTTACGATGACATTATCATTTTAATTAAATTAATTTGGTTTTGAATTCTAAAAGAGGATGCAGTTATTTGTTAAATGTAATTCCTTATCGAACAATAATACTAACAAGCTCATCATGGCACATACTTGGAAACTCGCTCCCAACTCCACAGTGACCTAAATATCAAAATAGAAAGCTAACAGAAACGAAGGCATAAAGTGCTACCAACAGTATTAACTGACACAAAGACTTCATTACTAGAAATGACAATATTTTGCCAAAAGTTAAAAGTTCTCGTTCATGATGTAAAATGACGCAGAAAATATTAGCTGACAATAAAACGGAAGTAAACACAATGGTGCTATAGATCATATAGGCAAAAAAAATCTCATCCAGGAAAACGTCAAATAAGGCACACACTAGCTGAAACTGTTAAACTCAAACTTAAGGAAAGTTAAATATTTTGAATTCAATGATTTTTAGCATCACATTACATGACTTTATAGCAGCAAAGAAGAGAACTTTCTTTTAATTTACTGAAGATATTCACAAAACAAATTAAGTACAAATGATTCATCTGTGAATGTGGTATCATTCATCATAAATTCGATAACTCGAAATATCAAGCGAAATGCCGGTAATTTCAGAGTATGGGCGTGAGTGATCGTTGTATACGAAAATATGGTTAAAAAGTTGTAGAAAATTAGGTAGAATTTATCTGAATCTTGTACCTTGCTGACAGAGGACATCAAATACAATTTGGAAATCTAATATACTTTAATAAGTCACCATGGTCATTTTACTTTTCGCCGGTGTGTATATTTACTTACCATAAAAAATCTTCAGTTCTATCTTAAGATTCGTTACAATGTTTTTAGGATACACACTTTCCTACTTACGAATTACCGAAACTTTCTGTGCTTATATAAAGAAATTAGATATTTAGAAATTATTGTCAAATAAAAAATTTCAGAAAACAGTGAGTTGTTGAATAATATCAACAGAAATGACTATTCTTGCAAAATCTAAATAAAACAATTTATTAAGTAGGAATTTTCGCATAATTAGTTAAATATAAAAATAATATCCCAAATTTTCTCAAAATGTTTCAAAACTTAATTAAAATCAGGGACGGACTGGTGCACGGGAGTACCGGAAATTTCCCGGTGGGCCCCTGGCGTTACACTATACATAGCTATATAATTGTATAGAATTAAATAAAGTGTTATTATTATTTATTAAATTTAAACATGTAAAACACAACTAAAAATTTTTTTGAAAATTGAAACCTGTATTGATACTCTAAGAAATGGGTACTAGAATTTAATACATGGAGACCCTTTTAAAGAAAAATTCCTGGCAAGCCCTAATATCGCCAGTTCAGCGCTGATTAAAACTGTTAAAATTATTACAACTTTGCAACAAAGTGCAAATAAATGTTTTGCTCACTACACTTTGTCAATTTTGCCCCACGCCAATTTGTTTTAAGTTTTGCAAAATTTAGTAATCTACACTAATCGAATTTGAGCTGTACTAAATTCACTTTATGGCAGGGGTTGGCAACCTACGGCTCCTTTAATGCGTATAATTGCGTATGTTTAATATTGCGGCTCCGTGAGTACTATTTAGGTACAATTCGAGGCAAAATTGAGTGGCAAGCTCATTGAAGCAGGTTAGACGAGTTAGGGCAGCTGATTGTCTTTCTGTCAGTTAATAAACTCTCGTTCGTTCTTTCTTGTGCTGTGCCTTAGGCTCCCACTACATCTTCTGGTGGGTCGGGACAGTACAAGAAACAACTGCCAACTGACATATACCAATCAACAAGCGAATTGGAGTGAAAACATGGAAAACCCGCCTGCGGGCTGTTGCAGAAATCCTCGCGCTCTACGCGGCGAATAAATATTCTGAAGCTAACGACAAATTCAAGAAGCTACCATTCCAAGCTACATTTTCTGTCACGAATTCCGTACAACCAAACCACGACGCCAAACAACACGAGAGCAATCCCAAAGAGCCCAGCAGATGCAAAGAAGTTGCTCGAAAAAACGCAATACTCATGCGAAGGCGAAGACCGAGGCTTCACGGAAGTAAAGAACCGGAAGAGAAAATCAACAGGCAGGCCAGTCCAGAAAAGTAGTAACAGTCAATAATCAATTCAAAATCTTATCAGATATCGAACAAAAAAAAGATGACCAAAATGAAGAACCGGAAGCAAAGAAACCGAGCACTATGAGGAAGGCGACAAGCATCCCTCCCATAGTGCTGAGAAGAAAAAATGAATGGAGCGAAATAGTTTAAAACACTGCAAACCCAGGACAGTCACAATATCGCCCTGGGTATCAAAATACAATCCGCCTCTGAAGAAGACTTCAGAAAAGTCATCAAAATATTCGACTATAGGCAACTGCCCTATCACACCTATCTCTTGCGATAGGAGAAAACATTGAGGGTCGTGACAATGAGGCTGACAGGATCCCTAACGGACCAAGAAATCACAGATGACTTGGAGAAGAAAGGCCTTCCAGTCATCTCAGTTAAAATAATAAAAATCGGTAGAGACAGGTGGTCAATTCCACTAAATTACGGGGAATTAGAAAAAACACAAGAATATGTCAACATAAGAGAGATCAAGGCCCTGAGGATAAGAATCGAGGGACGGGGGCGTAATTCCATGTCACTGGTACTAAAAAATTTGGTCACACGCAAAGGTGCCGCAAGGCAATTCCCGATTGCGTAAAATGCGCGAGTGCCCGCCACATGCTAGAATGCCAAAAACTACGCAACGCCCCACAACTTGCTTTATTTGTGGACGAAATTATACGGCAAACTTCCAGGGATGCTCTCGGTATCCCAAGATAAGAACAACGGCGACTGCTGCTCGTTAAGCTAAGACGTAGATGGGAAACAATTCCTGCGCGACGCTGTTAAAGGAAAGACGCCACCCGCAGCAGTGCAAAGACGCAGAGAATGAAAAACACGCGTAAAACACCATTAAAATGAGCTGTCCCGCGTAATCAGTATGATAACAAACATTACAAGAGACGACTCCAACTTTCGGGATGGCATCAAAAAAATTCGCACTAGGCACCCGGATATGATAGCGATGTTCAAGGAGGAGCCATAAGAGGTTACGCCCCAAAGTTGGACGCTACAGTATATATACTGTAGCACACAAATCAAATAACATACGTGATAAGAATACAAGTCGGAGGCAAGAACTCAGGCCTCAAAGCCTCAAAGCCATGGAAAAGATATTTAGATAGATGGCGAGCTCATTCTCCTGAACTATCGTCATTGGACTACTTTTTCTAGAGCTACCTGAAACGCCGTGTCTACCCAACAAAATCAACCACTCTACGAAATTGCACATAAAAGATTGTGTGTTCATCTTAAAAATACTGTAAATCCTTCATTGTATATCAAAGCTGCAGCATATTTTATCGAGCCTCCCCGGTGAACCTGCATTTTGTATTTTAGGCATAAAACGTGCTTTTCAGTAACTTGAAATTTTTGAACATAGAGTGTCGATTTGAGGCAACCCACAAAAAATAGTCGCAAGCCGACAAATTGGGTGACCGTGGAAGCCGAGGAACGTCACAAAAGTGTGAGATTACGTGGTTGCGAAACGTTTGTCGGACAATTTCCATCGTGGCTCTTTCTATATGAGCTGTGGCTCTATCTTGTTGAAACCATATTTCTTTCATGTTGACCCGGAGTCTTTGAAGTTTGGAAGCAAAAAATAGCATAACACGTCAACAGCGTTGAGAAGTCGCTGTTGTAGCCTCTCCCTCTTCGAAAAAGGTTAAATGATCCCTGTTTTTAAAACATTGCACCAAACTGTTACCTTAGCACTATGGAGAGGCCGCTGGTGTAACTCTACCGGGTTCGCTGCTGCCCAGTAACCGTTTAAATTGAAATGTGCGTCATCATTCATCAACAACAAAACATCATTGACTCGTGGCAGGTGGAGTAGGAAAACCGTCGACCACTCTCCTACAAAGTATTACACATTCCAAAAATACCTTGTATATTATGGCAATATTCTTATTATTAGCGTTGATCGTCAAAACTGTGAACAAAATCTATATACTTGCCTACATCTTGCTCAGGTTTATTTATTAATCTAGCATCTTTCAGTATGTACTTAATTTAATATCACCTATAGCCCTGTTTTTTAATTATCTTTACAAGGCACCGTTTTTTATAAAGCGTGCGACACATTGCGTTCTTTGACGATCATTTCACCTGTTCGGTTCATAATGCTCCAAACAACTGACGGTGCATGAGCAAAAACAGTAGGATTACCCGACAATTAAGGCTGTTCTTTGATTTTTGACAGTTCTAAACGGACTAACTTACTCCTGTCGGGTGAAACGGTTGCAAAGAACTAAATCTATGGTAGATTTGTGTAACTTGAAATTATCATCAATACTATTAAAACCACTGATAATGAAAATAAATTACTTACTGTTCACCCCTATATGTTTTCTTAATTTTGTACTGTACAATTATTATGAATATTCTCCAAGTTTTAGATGTAAGCAATTTTTGGAAACCTTTCAGGTTTGTCAAAATTTAAGTATCGGGATTTCTCCAAGACCTGAAATAAAAGAAGCTGGTCGGGAGTATTTGATATGACTTTTTCTTTCATATCTACTGAATAAGCTATTTTTAGACTGCCTTCCAAAGAAAGTTGTTAAGTAACTGCTGATGACTATTTGGCATAGCTAACGAAAAATTGTTTTCTGAGTTTAAGATAACTTGAAAAAATATTGTGTAAAGCAGTTGTGGAGATAATTAAATCATTTGTAGGGGTTTCTTTCATGTTATTTGTTACATCTAGAATAATAACAAAAATAGTACCCTTAATTATTTTGGGGGTGGTAAAAGAAAAAAAATTGTACACAATAATTTGATTTATTTTTTAAGCAAACATAATTTACATGTTCAACACATTAATTTTCTACTTTAAAATTTTTCATGATATGTACATACAAAGTTTATATTTATAAAACAACTTACAATTTAAAAATCCTATTAACAATGAAAAAGGCACCAATCGATGAATTATCCTTAATATAAAACTAGAAAGCTGAGACTACAACGAAGATATCTTTGGTTTTCAAGCTGTATGAAAGTTTTGCTAAAAATTTTCAATTGAAGTTTAGACATTGAAAACTTTTAGTCAAAACTTGCTGGTAAAGTGCAAATTTAAGCAAACAGTGCAAATTTTTACATACTTACACAATTAGACAATTTGTTTAGAAACAACGTGTTATTTGCACCTTTTAAAAGTCTTGTAATTAAAATATATTCGTTGTTTATGATTTTCAAATTCTAATAGACTAGACTGGTCCTCTGTCCCATTAAGATTACAATTATTCTTAAATATATACACAAATATTTTCCCAAAATTTTTTGAAGGCGCTGCTAATTAATTCCTAAAATTAAAAGACGAAGTAACGAATTTTGAGTTTTCGAAACTATGCATTAGCTACAGGTACATACATAATATATTTACAACAAAACGATTTTTCCTTTGGTTTGCCGTGAATTACATTTGTACAATAAATTTACAACTTCTTCATTATTTCCCTAAATTAACAGTATAATATGTAAACATTTAAAAGACGGATATTATCTCTTATAAAAACACAGGCACTAATGGACGGAAATGTTTATTAGGTATTAAAACCCCTAGTCTCCTTATGAGGCTTTAATTCAGTACATAATTGAGAAACGAGAATTTGTGAAAATTGTGACACGCAAGATACACGACTCGAAATCAAACAAACTCGCGTGTCAGGTTAACCACTTAAAAGATATAACGAAAGATTTTGGTTACGTGACTATAAACTACATTCAAATAAATTATGAATTTTAATTGAAATTTATGGCACTTAGGTATCATTGAATTAAAAGTTATTATATTTTGATGGCACAAAGGTTACCCTTATGGCATTTCGTTTCTCATTTTAAAAACGCTTAAAAAGTATCTAACTACTACTGGTAACTTCCTGTTTATTGTCATCTAAATTGGTTTCCTCCATTTTAATATTATATTTAAAATTGGTCGATATTGGCAATTCGGGAGCGGTTGGATGTTGAGATTCTCGATGCCTTCGTAGATCAACTTTGCGTTGGAAAGCCTTTTCACATAATCCACAAGAAAAGGGCTTATAACCAGTATGTTTGCGCATGTGTGTTATTAAATTCGATGATTGGCTAAAGGCCTTTGCACAAACTACGCATTTGTGGGGCTTTTCACCTGTAACAAATAATGCTCTTAGTATTTATGGACGTTATTTGGCTTCTAAATCTTAATTGCATACACGAACTAGACTAAAATTGAAATTTCTTAATAGTAAGAGGTTATATTAAATATAATTTATTTTCAGCATTGATTGGCATTATTTTAACCATACATTTCATAGATGACTTATGCATGAGCTCACGTTAATTAGAAAAGCTGTAATTACTAGACCAAAGACAATTACAATAAATAATTCTCTTAGACTAAAACTTTTATAAATCCTCTTTTAGAATTACGTATAAAAAACTGGTTTAATTATAAGTCACGGGGCTTATATTTTATCGATAGATGATAGTGTGAAATTTCAAGTGTGTTTGAAGCCAATACCAGGGTTAAATCCAATATTAAATATTTAGCATTACGGAGATATCACCTGCAGCCTGTCTAATTAAAAACAAGTATCTGTAGTACTACCAATTAACAATAATTCATAAAGGTCATGTAAAATAATAACGTTTCACTGCGTTAAAAAGCTAAGAAACACGTCAATTTGCCTTCTTAAGTAATATTGATTATAGAATTAACTAAATTTTTATTTTTAAATAAAAAACACAAGATCTGGGTTCAATTCCCAAACCAAGACTAAATTTTTTTATATACATTTATTTAAAAATTAAAATATCTAATATATCGTGACGTACATTGGATTAGAAATAATTAATTAAATATCAACACGATAACAATTTATAGGTAAATCCATAGCCGCATAAATCGTTACACTAAGATAGGTGATCACTGTATGATGTTCAAAAAGGTAGATCAATCTTACCAGTATTTAAAATTTTAAAATTACAAAGGATCAGAAAACCTGTGGTGCAATACAACGTAGACAATACGTGGTTCAAACAAAAGTAGGTATAATAACCTGCTTCTTCGTAATTTTTAATCATCGTACATAGAGGACCCTTAGTATTTATAAGTAACTAAAATATAAAAAGGCCACGGGGGTAAATTATACTGCGTTAAGGGTTTGTGAAAGTGACGCGAAGTTCTTAGAAAACACATTCTTTTCAACGCCAGCTTAAATGGTGCAGTGAAATAAATATACGAATTGTTGGAAAAATGCGTAATTATAACGCTCATAGATTTATAAATAAATTACAAAGAACTTACATTGCTTGAGGCAGTCGCTAAACACTAACTGAGGCTACCTCACTCATGAATAATTAAACAAATCTCTAAGAGAAAATCCAACACTATAAAGTCGTGTGATTAATGCATGCTTGACACGGTCGCTGATATATGTCCGTTGGTGTAAGAGGTATAAGAATGCAGAAAAAGGTCTGCCTTTTAAAACTTCCAAAAGTGCGCTTTGGTGCACTTAGCGCGCGAGTCGTGACAAATAAACTTTTCTTAAATTATTAATATGCTCAATCATAGTAAATGCCTTTGGAATAAACCAAAGGCAATATATTTTTCAAGTTAGATAGTATTATTAAAATACACCAGAGCATTTTTAAATCTTCGGATGAACGATCAAAACAACTTTAAATGTATTTTATGTATATTTTCTTAATTGATTTTATTACTTATACACACTTATTTATTAATGTTAATCTTGTTACTTTTATTTGTAGCTATCAAGTAAGGTATTTTGTAATCAATAAATTCAGCGATTAATTGCACAGTCAGAGGCGTAGCGGAATGAGTTTTACAACCTTAAGAATTCTGATATGCCGGGTGATTTTGAACATTGGCTTCCACTCTAAAGTTTCGTATAATTTTCTATTAAGCGTTAGCTGAAGTGGCACCCTATTTTAGTTTCGCTTTCTGTCATCGGCGCATGGAAACTTATTTAAAAGTTAATATATTAGGCACCTGTGACTCACACCTTCTCGTTAGCCAGCCACGCGAGCCTATAAGTTCCAGAAGATGCCTAGCGCCGATTCATCCCGTTACAATTCTCACAAATAGTGTGTAAATAATTGTTTTTTAAGTGCACTCAAGCATTACAATTCTTATCGCGTATTTCTGATACTTAAATGTGATTTAATTATTAGCATTAATAACATTAATAGGTGTAAAAGCTACAATAAAAAGCACGTAACACGTATGGAATGTTTTAATAACAAGTAAAGTTTATGACAAATTTTACTAATGTACATGATACTTATTAATAACAAAGACTGCAATTACTCGTAAAATGAGTTTAGGATAGACAATAAAGAGAAGTTACCTTGTGACAACAACTCGCCGGTTATTATTTATCGTTTTTTAAAGTAGAAACAACAATATATTGTGTCGAGCTACTATGATAGACTCGACCGGCCAAGCTGTGTCACTCAGTTGTAGATATCTACGTGGTCAGTTCTGTTTTTACCGTTCGTAGCTTGATATGTACTTTGAGAGCAATGTGCTTATTCTGTACAGCTTACGGCAATTCCTGTCTACGTTTACATTTATTCGTCAATAAGTCTTTCGCTGTTAGTTTTAATAAAAGCTCATGTGCATTCATGTGTATTCACAATTTTATATATATATATATATATATATATATATATATATATATACACAGTTCTTATATCAGTCAACATGCGATTCCATGCTTACCTATATTTACAAATTTGCTTTACATCTCAAACGCTGCTAAGGTTATTCTGTAGTATGTAAGTAAGATGGTAGCTTCATGCAATTAATGTGAGGTGTTATTATATTTTGTGTCGTATATTGCTATTACGACTTCGGATCGCTAGAGAGGTAAATTGACCTTTATTAATAAGGTTGCATGTTATGCACGATGCTTGAAAAACGCCCTCAGAATCTTCATAGGCTGTTTCGTGGGATTTTATTGTTTATAGACAAGAAAAGACGCCCTCTTGCTTATAAATACAATCTTAACGAGGGTATTATAATTGCAATTCAAGTCAACGAAATGCGTCCTGTAGACTTTCAATACAATGAATGCTAAAAGTGACGGAAATTACCATTAAATCTTTTGAAATACGTCAGTTTGAAAGACGTCCGAAACCGTGGTGAACACAAATGTTTCGAGTTAATGTAGAGCCAAGGTGGAAAGTTAAATCGGAAGAATATTGGCAAGAGTAACATCTAATTCTGTTAAGTGTTTTATGAGCCTTTATGGTTTACAAGAAACTTTCATTAGAATTTTACGCAGATTAAATTTTTTCTGTTTGTTGTATTTGTGTCACGTACTTCTTTCATTTAATAATTGTTATTTAATGTTAGTTAGTTTACAGATTCCTATATATTTAATTTGTCTTAATTATTAGATTACATTCTTTATCGCTAGGATCTTCACCTAGTTCAAAATTCAAAATTTCTGATTTTAACTGTTTTATATTTAACATTTCACTTATTTGTAGGTTCCTATTTGATTTAAACGTTATATTTTCAAACTATTGTTTACCTATTTTATTTTTTTATGTGTTATATTTAAGGATACAATGAACTTTCTTGTTTATCTCTTTTTCTGGTCATTCTTTCTCAGTCTTTAGATTCTGAATTTTATTCTATTTAGATATATTTACAGTTCATTTCGTAGAATGATTTTATTTATAGTACTTTGTTAATTGCGCATTAATTAATTAATATTTAACCTTTGACTAGAGTTTTAATTAAAATTGTATTTTACATTTGCAATGTAGAAATAATTCAGTTTTTTTTGACTATTGAAATATATTTGTTATAACGTTTCGTAAATCTTTAATATTACCTGTATTGATTAATTTTGATACAAAAATTGCAGTTCGATCAGGTCATTAAATTAGGGTTCAAGGAAACGTTACAATTTTTTAATATTAATTTCAATAAAATCATGCGCTAAGGAATTAAAATTACATATTTAGTACGTTTGAACTCATTTAGGGCCAATTTCACCAACATATTTAACTTAACGATAATTTTCTGTAGAAATAATTGTTAACTACAATAGTTACTATGGTATTAATTAGTTGATTAAGCTAATCGATGGTTAAATTCTTTAGTGAAATTGGGCCTAAAACAACAAATTTTCGGGCAGGGTTAAACCTTGCTTTATTTCAATAGAGCCTATTGATATAGTAACCATTTATAGTGCAACCAAGTATCGCCTAAACAATCTGGAGCCTAAGCCAGAACTTAAATAGCGGGCCTAAGTAGTTTAGATGTTGTCAGTAGTTCGCAATTAATAATTGACTGTTTTTTTGAAATTCTATTATAACAAAACAAAATATATCAAAAGTTTTTTTTTATTTATGTAGTACGTGCAGAATAGAGAGTCGTCGGTTAATTTTCTGAGTGTTTCAAAACAATGCTTTATAATGATGTAAATAAATTTTGCTTCATAAACGAATTTAATGTTGAAATAGAAAAGGTGCAGTATATCCATTTATTTGAATCTCTCTCTTTTAAGTTCGGGGCATATATTTGTTAAACTAATAGCTACATTAGTACGAAATCAATTACCAAGAGCTATAATTTATCGAAACTATAGTTATTGAAGTACACATTAAAAAACGTTTTCGAAGTATTTAGACTTAAACTATTAGGAATTGTTTTAATTGATTTTAGTAGTTATGTACTGCTCAGAAAAATAAAATGTAATCTAACTAAAACCAACTTGTATAGATCTTTTAATTTATATTGCATTTTTATTTTCTCTTACCCTATATGAAATATAGGTAAAATAGAAAGTATTGTTTTCGACAAAAATTTTTGATATCGAAATTTTAGTGAAAATACACGTTTTCGGGTCCCCGAAGTACGAAAATTATATTTTTGTAAATTGGCCTGTGTGTGCGGTATGAATATGAAAAAAACAAAATTTTATATTTGAGTTTTTATCTACCGTTGCAAGAGAATTCAAGAATTTCACCAAAATTGGATAACTGGAAGTGCCACTTTACTCTTGTCGTTTTTTGGATTTTTGAGATTTTTTCAAAATCGGCCCAATTTTATTTTTAATTCACTGTATTTCTTAGATATTTCAAATAATCTAGGCGGTTTTTCAGAAAATTGTCCCTAAGACCAGTAACTGGAAGTACTTTCACCGTAAAAATAATTATGAAACTAAAAACCTTATCTAAATGAAGATTGCCTTATGTGCTAAGTTAAGAATTTGGTTAAAATTGAATAACCGGAAGTACTACTTTATTTGTCATTTTTAGAAATTTTCAGAATTTTTCGTTTTTCGAGATTTTCTCTAAATGGACTGTAACAATTTTTTTAAAATTTGTTGTATTTCTTAAACATTTAAGATCCTTTCATGTAATCAAGGTAGTTACTCAAAAAATTTTCCCTAAATCGAGTAACGAAAAGTATTCTAATCGTTAAGTCTGAATCAAATAACTATGAAATTAAAAGCCCTAACTAAATGAAAATTTATATTTGAGATTATAATCGCCTTTTTGTGTAAAATCAAAAATTTTGTTAAAATCGAATAACCGAAAGTACCACTTTATTTCTGTCATTTTTAGATATTTTTTGAATTCTTCATTTTCACATTTTAGGTTTATATTAACCAAGGAATTTCTCTAATACATTTTTTAAAATTGAGTAACCGGAAGTACTTGGAGTATTAGTTGTAAACAACATATGTCAAAAAGTAATTATCATATGAAAATCAAAAGCTATATTTAAGTTTTATATCTTCCGTACATGAAGCGGCAAGAATTTAGTTAAAATCGAATGACCGGAAGTGCAACTTTATTCTTGCGAGTTTTAAGTTTTTTGCGATTTTCTCAAAAAAATTTTTAACAATCGTTTTGAAACTTGCTACGGTTCTTATATTTTTGACATCATTTTACGCGAAAGTAGAGGTTTTCCTGATAAAATACGTAGAAGCGAATTATCAGAGAAAATCTCAGGAGTTAAGCAGGGTTTTGTGTGACCAGTAACTTGAATGGGTGACCGTCCAATTATTGTTCCCAAAATAAATGTAAATAATATTTTAATTATTTGTAGACATTTGCATATTTGTTTGTATATCTATGTACGTAAGAGAAAGTCGTGTGTTGTTTGATATGATTGGTTTTGATTGGGTTAATAAATAATTTGTTTCTACTTTTAATACTAACTGTGCCATATGTGCAGGTGTGTAATCTAAATCACTCTCTACTGTTTACTCGTAGACGTAGTGAACTTTGCGGAAATAATATGATCCGTACGACAATATTATAGCACGACTTTACCAGCAAGGCGTGACATGCACAACAAATTCTTAATCTTGTTGTTGATTTTACTCTAATGCTGGAAATTCATTATTGATCGTAGAAAAAGTATCGTAAAAAAACTCCCTGGGATTGTTTATTTTCATACTCGTATGTTTATCGCACCCTACCGCGTGTCATACCGAAACCTTTATACTCGTGCTAGTTACATAATATATTTTTTCGCCGATCGGCACTAAGAGCTTAATTTTACTGACACTTATTTGACAGTCAAGCGGTATTTTATCAGCCTCGACAGGTAAAATACGCATAACTACCCAGGCAGATAAAATAAAACAAAACTGCATACATAAGCATTAAACACACTTGCCATGAAATAATAACAAATTTAACTTTCCTGGATTGATTCGGTAACAAATAACCGGAAGTACCACCTTATTCCTGTTATTTTTAGATATATTCCGAATTTTTCGTTTTTCAACATTTTCTCGAAATCGGCTCTAACGATTTTTTTTCAATTTATTGTATTTATTAAGCATAAGATCCTTTCATATAATCTAGGCGGTTACTCAGAAAGTTTTTTGTAAATGGAGTAACCGGAAGTACTTTCACTGTTAATTTTGAATACAATAACTATGAAACCAAAAGCCCTAACTAAATGAAAATTTATATTTGGGGTCCCAGCCGCCTTTTCCTGCAAAATCAAAAATTTGGTTAAAATCGAATAAGCGGAAGTACCACTATATTTCTGTCATTTTTAAATAATTTCCGAATTCTTCATTTTCACGGTTTTCTTGAAATCGACTCTAACGATTGTTTTTAAACTAAGTATATTTCTTAGCTACTTAATTTAGTTTTATATTAAGCAAGGTGTTTCTCTAATAAATTTTTGAAATTCGAGTAACCGGAAGTACTTGGATTATTAGTTGTGAACAATGTTTCTCAAAAAGTAATCATTATATGAAAATCAAAAACTATATTTATGCTTTATATCGTCTCGATATGAAACAGCAAGAATTTAGTTAAAACTGAATGACTGGAAGTACCACTTTATTCTTGCGATTCTCTCAAAAACGTTTTAACAATTTTTTTGAAACTTGCTACGGTTCTTATGTCCTTGACATCCTTTTACGTGAACTCAGAGGTTTTCCTGAAAAATGCGTTGAAGCGGGTTATTAGAGAAAATCTGTGGAGTTAAACAGAGTTTTACGGGTCCAGTAACTTGGATGGGTGACCGTTATAATTATCGTTCCCAAAATAAACGTAAATAATATTTTAATTATTTGTGAACATCTGCATATTTGTATATTTATGTACGTAAGAGAAAGTCGTGTGTGGTCTCACACCAGATTTTTCCGATATAAATCTTGCAACTTGAATTAATTTCTCATCATCAACACTACTTCCAGAAGAATATAAAATTTCTAACGCACCAGCTATCATACCTTTCATCGCTGAAACCACAGAACCTAAGTTCAAACTTCGAGTAGATTTTTATTATAGAACTATATGGAGTTAACAGATAATTACTAATTTCCTAACTTGCACTGACTACTCAAGACGGTGCAAAATACATTGCCCCGGGAGCGAATTTGTCGGGGCAGGAAATCAAGTGGAACGCGTGACTGTCAGCTAGTGCCATCCGTAAATAGATGTGGAACGCGAAATTCCGTGTTAGTTAACAATAAGTGCGCCCTAGTGCGCGAAGTGGAACTCGCTATAAGAAACTATTATGTAGATTAAAATTTTAATTTATCGGTGAAAAAATTATGTATTCAATTCGGCAGAATAGCACATTGACTACCTTGGTTGATTTTCATAGCCTCGGCATCGCTGCGCTCGCCGCAGCAGTGAATGTGTTACTTTTCTGCCTAGTCAAATAAATTACTAATTTGCATTTACTGACAAAGTATAGCTAATTTTTTATACGTTGAATACGTTTTCGAAGTAAATCGATAAATAGTATCATGCATATGTCTAAAATATTCTTATAACAAATTCCACTTCCCCCCGCACAAACTGGATCCCGTGGCAATATATTTTGCACCGTCTTGGGTAGTCTGTGCAAATTAGAAAACTAGCAATTATCTGTCAACTTGGTATTTCTAAAATAAAAATCTACTCGAAGTTTGAACCTTTGTTCTGTGGTTTAAACGAATGAAGATATTATAGCTATAGAAATTTTGGATTCTTCTGAAAGTAATGATGATGATGAGGAGTTAATTCAATTTGCAAGATTTATATCGGATAAAATTGAACTGCCAAAAATTAAAAACTATTTAGATGTGGTTTCCCAACTTCCAGAACAGCAGGCAGGTATTTATAATTTTATTATTTAGTTCCAGTGGCGGCTCGTTCTAAAGGGCACAAAGGCACGTGCCCACTTAATAAATTAGCATGTCATTCAGTCAGTCTATTATTTTAATTTTACATAGATTTTTA
>JAHWXV010067333.1:0-13344 GCA_024586415.1 Phrixothrix hirtus | reverse complement strand
GTTATTTTATTTTAAGTTAACGGTGTAGGTACTTCCGGTTACTCAATTTATGGAAAAGTTTCTGAGAAACGGCCTAAACTATATGAAAGGTCATTAAATGCGTAAGAAACACAATAAGTTTTAAAAACATCGTTAGAGCCGATTTTGAGGAAATCGCGAAAAACCGAAAATTCGCAAAATATCTAAAAATAACAAAAATAAAGTTGTACTTACGGTTATTCGATTCTAACAAAATTCTTGATTTAGCATACACAGGTAGTTGAATCTCATATACAAATTTTGATTTATTTAGGACTGTCAGTTTCATAGTTATTTCAGATACAGTTAATGGTAAGACCACTTCCGGTTACTCGTTTTACTGACATTCTTTTGAGAAATAGTTTTAATTATATGAAAGGGAGTTAAATGTCTAAGAAATATGATAAATTAAAAAAAATTGTAGGAGCCAATTTCGAGAAGATCGTGAAAAACCAAAAAATGACAAGAGTAAAATGGCACTTTCGGTTATTGGATTTTAGTGAAATAGTTGCAGTCTCGTGCGAGGGTGGATACAAACTCAAATATAAAATTTCGTTTATCTATGATTTCTCGGTTTTGGGATATTTTATTCACACACACGCACGCATACACGTACAAACACACGCGCGCACACGCACACACACACAAATACACGCACGCACGCGCGCATGCACGCACGCAAGCACGCACACACACACACACACACACACACACATACTCACACAAACACACACACCGACATACACACACACACACACACACACACACACACACACACACACACACACACACACAGAAAGAGAGAGTGAGACAGGCCAATTTTTAATAGCATGTTTTTTGGACTCAGGGGGCCCCAAAACGTGTATTTCCACTAAAATTTCAACATCGAAAATTTTGTACGAAAACAATACCTTCTCTATACTATATTTCATATAGGTACGAGAAAGTAAAAAGGGTGACGATTTATCAAGATATCTTGTGTGATCTATGGTTTACAGCTCTAAATAGATGCTTGATAGACCTAAACATATACACAGTGTCTCAAAAATAAAACAGGAAACATATTTTGGTATGCACGACAATGAACGTTTATAAACAATGTGTCTAAATTGCATAGTTTTCGAAGTATAAATTAAAATTTTCACAAGTCTCAGCTGATTATGAAATATCCGCATTAAATAGATAATTACTGTTTAAAAATAGAAGTTTGATTTTCTTCCTTAAAATTTCGAATCGTCTTTTAATTGTACACATTTAAAATATTTAAGGTACAATTGTATTTTTTAAAAAGAAAAGATTATGTTACATTTTACAGGAAATCTATAAACAATCTTGATACTAATGTAATAAAAGTGAAAATCGTTGTCTTTTCAAACCTAAATTGAATTTTGATAAATGCCCTGATATTATTAATATTTACAATCAATTGTGTTGTGTATAATTTAAATTATGTAGAAATTGTTCAAAATCAAAATAGTAAATAAGTTTCTTACTTTGTACGTAAATTAATGTGCATCAAACAGGCTTTAATTTTATACATATCTCCTAAAAGTAAAATTTATGTCAATTTTAATATTTAACAAGCAACTTTTTTAATAATTACTTTGTAAATAATTTATAAGTAATAAGAGTTTTATAGCAAAAAGCAAATTTAGGCGATTTAAAAGAATACGTTTTAATATCTTTTATTAAAATAGTTATTGATTATGAACACGATAAAGTAATAAATGTAGTATGATATTTTGTAAACAGAGCTAAAGTAGTACTAAGTTTTTAATCACGCTTCATAGTAAAGCATCCAGGGTTCATTTATCATAGATTTTTACGAAAAATTTTTTCAATCTATATTAAAATTTTTTAAAGATCCGTGTTTATTAATGCACTTACATTCGGGACACCCTGCATAAGATCTGTGATTATTAATGCATTTATATTCAAGGTACCCGATATAACAGACATAGATTTAATATAAAATGTTCAATGGAGTTGAATTACTTCAGTAATAAATATTTTTATTTTACTTGTAAATAGGGTGATAAAATAGTTTAATGAGTTTAACCCCTATTTTTATACGTAGTTGTAAGAAGGAGGCGTATGTTTTCCTAGATGTGCATATTATATTGGTTGTCCATCTATAAATCAGTCACTTTTGAACTGTGGGACGATTTTCTGCTATAGTTTAGTTTATGCGACCATGCATATGACGTCAAAATCCGTTACAGTGATGAAGCAACAAATTATGCATCTTCATTGGCGTGATTACGACTTGCATGTATGCACAGCCTTATGCATTTTCCTATAAGAAAGCACGCGAATAGTCTATTTAAAAGGCCTGACAAGTTTATTGTAGTAATATGTAAACATTTTAATCATATACAGCGCGCGACGCGATTTTTGTCATTGATTTGCATGGAAAGAGATCACTTTCCAGAAACTATCGAATTATAGTTTCCTCAATTTACTACATTATATCATATGTTAATACAATAACGTATCTCGATGTATTTACTCCGAAGCTTCTTAAAATGTCGAAACTTCCTTTTTGTTTGTAAAAAGAGAGCTCTCTATTCGAATTCATAATGCTATCAATGGACGTTGTTAGGTAAAAAAAAGTGTAAATCATCCATCTTCAAAATTGGGTAAAATTAAATTTTCTATAAATTCTAATCTTTAAGCTAACTATAGTTATAGCTATGTTCTTGTCACAGTATTTACAAGTCGCTCTATACAAGTACACCGCCTTTTAAACTGTGTAATAATGACGACACACCTAATATATGTTCAATTGCAGTATTGCATCGAATAAATTCGTCTTCAACTGAATTTAATCGAATTTTCTTACTCAATAATTAATGACAATAATTTGCACTTTTGGGCAAAGGTATTAAATAAACTTCCCCGAAAAACAGACATTTACCTTCTAATTCTCCACCGATTATCAAAATATTAAAATAATACCGAACATAATAATAATTATTCAAAACAAAAGAAATTAAATAAACTTGTTATACTTACACAATTTCACTTCCATTTAGGCCCAAGTTTTCACCAAATTTAGGGAAAAAAACTTCAATTAACCATCGATTCTTCGAATTACAAGCCCAAGGATTATTCTTAAGATTTATTTGCTCCAACTTCTTCCACTCCAATAGATTCTTATCTATATAGGAAATATTGTTCGAATTAACCAAAAACTGAAGAAACGCTTTGATTATTTAGTTTGCAAAACATTTTTAATTGTACGTACCTTAGTAATCGGTATCCATTTTCTCTTTTCCTGATTATTTTCTAGGATAAACGCATCTGGATGAATATATCTAAGTTGCCGATTGTCTGACAAATGGAGTTCATTTAAATTAATTAGTCCACTTAGAGCGTAAGCTCCTATTTCAGTCAAAACGGGTATTTTTGTCATGTATAATATACTCAAATTACACATCTTTGGAAATACACTAGAAATACACAAGAGGTTTAGTATGAAATGTTTTATAATGCGATTTATTACATTTGTAACAAAATTTCTGTTTTTTTACATTATTTTCAATTTAAAATTAATTTTCGCATTTAATTTTTCTAATTATTTCAAACTACGTGTTAAAATAATTAACTAAATTTTTTAATTTAATTTCGTTTTAAAAACGTTTAACATGTAAATAAAATTTTTAAGCGAAAGTTGTTGATAACAATGAATTATCAAACACATTTATTATCTGTGAGGTCATAATAACTTTTAGAAAGTTTAAAACTGCATATAAAATGTATACACACCATCCGACAAATAAAATTAAGCAAAGCACTTTAGCTAATTGAAATAAGGCGAGCGGTCGCAAATTTAAAACGAATGTATGTAGTGCCGATCGAAGTACGTGTGTCAAAGGTGTAATAAATAAATATACGTAACTACATAAATTGTAAATCCTATTAAAGCTTCATGCATGACGGATTTTAATGTGATTAATTCTGATAATTAGCCGAACTCTAAGCATCTCCAACTAGAGCTACCCTGCGATCTAGTAAGCGAAAAAAGGTTCAAATATTATTATAATTTTGGCGCCCGAGCAGGGACTTGACCGTTACATACTGTGTATAACGTTATTACCCTGCGCGAATACGCACCTTCGCAACACCCCCTTTTACATATATTTACGTCTTATACATAATGTAATTGTAATTTAATTTATTAATGAGGTTATTGCATACGTTAGTTCTTTTATCTGAAAATATAAGTTACAACTTCAAACGGTTTTAATCCAGTGTAATTTCATTTAATTATTTTTCCACAAATCCCTTCCTTTGTTGAATATATACGCTGTAAAAGACCTTTTAATGCGATATACAGGATATATCATAATCAAGAGTATATAGGTGGCATTGTTCGGCAAAACTAAAATTTCGAAACATTTAGCATCACGTTGTAGTTTAAATTATTACAATCATTTGGGGCCTTTACATTACATTTTTATACTATCGAATATAACATATTTTAGAATACTTTTAAAATAAAAATAAGTCATCTTATATTGTTTAATTATAAATGTAGTAATCTACTTTTGTGAGAATTAAACCTAGTTTATTATTTATTGTTTAATTTACATTAAACATTTCAAAAAGTGAGTTTTTTTACAATATAATAAATATACATAACTCAATTTTTTTTATGCAAGTAATGTAACCCCCCTGATGTGGAAGTAACCTCGTCTTGCTACGCAATTACTGATATACAAAAATGTTTGGTAATTCAAATCTGAATACTACGGGCTCAATAAAAATTCTTTTAAGAATTTTCTCGGAAGTTTTTGATCCAAAGAAAGAATAATATATATAATATTTGTTTTTTGATAGTATTCTTATTAGAAATAATCAAAAAATCTAAGATATTTATTTGATCTGATCTAGTGCCTTAGTGTTAACGATCCCTCTTCGTTACGCCATTGGACATCAAATATTCTAAAATGTTATTTTAATTAATTTAGTTGCCTAGGTAAAAGTCAGTATTCACCTAATATAAAGTGGGTTTTATGGTATTTGTCTTAAAAGTAATGGATAAAGGAAATCCCATTTTAATTATGCGTTTAGTTGCTTCAAGCGTATTTCCGCGTGCCTGTTTATTTTGAAACATTCTATAAAAATTCCTTTTATACTTTAAATTCATTTGGACTAGTTCTATTTATTTATTAAAATCTGTTTTTATATTTAGAACCTGTATAATTATCGAATTAGGTTAATTAAAAAATCATTCCGTTAAAAATATAAATTTAAGAAAAAATGTTGCAATCTTTTAAAATTATTGGAACATTAATTCTGAACGTATAACAGCATCAATTCTATTAATATAAACAAGGCCGGTGCGAGATGTAATTACTAGTGCGTCAACATGAGGCGTTAGGAAGAGTGAGTTGAAGAATACGAAACAACATTGCGAAAAGAAAGGATAAAACATTACCCTTCGTTTGCTCTCCCGTTTCCCGCTGGAATGTTAAGTAAAGAACTTTCATGCTAACCGTCTTAAAATATGATCCAATTTTAAGTTCGCGTTTTCATTTTTATGTAAAGTAAGTAAAGTATCCTGTTCCAATCCGCGTATTCAGGGCGCTAGAAGCTACACGTTAAATACAAAGCATAGGATTCGAACCGATTTTGATGCATATTTCGAGAGCCGATGCCGCCTAAATTGATTTTGAACTTAGTTCGGATTGGTCTATCTAAACCAAACTTCGCTGGATTTCTGTAAGTCGCCCGTTTTTATTCATGCCGGTTTAGCCATTAGTGGAACCCTTTAGAACTCGTTGGTACGCATTTCTCCACACGCTATTACCGTTGAATTCTACTTCAAGTTTCCAGACTAAAAAGTCTAATTTTATACCAAACATCAATGATTCACGTGTGGCGTCAAATTTATAGCTCCCGCAAAAATAATTAATAATCCGTTTAACAGCGATTTCAATTACGTAACTTATTTTAACCTTGATGTTTTGGTGCTTAGTACAAAATTCGTAACTGTACAATCAACATGTTTATACAGCATCTATGTACCAGTATTTAACTAAACTCTTATGTCAATAAAATTAAATTAATAAGCGGACGTTGTAACATTTCCAGCAGAACATGTTAAAGTGTAAAAGCGACGCAGAATCCGATTTGCAACAAATATGTGTGTCTTACTTTTCCGTGAAATCACCAGATTAGTTTGATAAGACATTTTAAAAGACAATAAGAAGTGAACCGCGAGTGAGTGACTACGAAGTAATTTCAAATAAATATTGATTATTAAACCGCAGGTATATAAACTATTAATTATATTAAATAAGTAAAACTTAGAGATGGCGAAATATTACGCAACAACCAAAGTATTAAATAACCGTTCCAATACAAATAAAAATTGCAACCGAAATAAATAGCAAACATAAAGCAATTTTAAAAATCGTATGTAATTAACTAAAGAATATTAATTGGAATTGCGCAATATTTCGAAACAACTAAATTGTTAATCAAAGCATATAAGCGACACGATTATCAATAAGTGTAAGACAGAATAACAATTATCAGAAACATTCTAGGAACAGAGAGCGATGTAACCAATTTCTGTATCAAAGAGCAACGCTTTCAGCGAAAGGCAGACTTCTTGCGAGCCCGCGTTCGAACTAAGACCGAGACTTCTTGCGAGCCCGCGCTCGAACTAAAACCGAGACTTCTTGCGAGGCCACGCTCGAATTAGCACCGAGAGCTGTAGCATTCCCGTGTCCGAGCTGATACGCAAGTCGAGATAATTTTATTGTATTCAAAAGCGGTTTGTTAATCGCAAACAACACAAACCGTCCGCTTTAATTTAGTCACATTGTAAACCGTTGTCGCAGAATTTGAAACTGTGAAATTAGTTCAGACATCCGTAAGGGTGAAGCACCCTTATTAATTACCTGATCCCGTATAACTTATTGTCGAAAACATCTGTGTTGTCGCTGTAGCGGGAAGTTATTACCAATAAGGATTAATTAAAACGCACCTTGAGTTGATTTTGTAGCGGATGTACAAGCGTAAATAGAACCTAAAAGCGACGCCTTCGTTAAACGTCTCTGAGTTGTCTTTGTAGCGGGAGCCAGTTTGACGCCAGCAACCCTTTTTTTGATCCTTTCTCTTGTCGGGTGGCATCAGTCGCGGACGAGTTAAATGATCATTTCCCGAACCGAAAAAATCATTTTAAGAACGTTGCACGCACGCAAATGGTGTGACCACATTAGCACCTGAAAAGATACTGAACCTGTTTAATAAAGCTTCATAAGTAGCAGGCGAACATCAAAGTTCGACCGGACGAGCACGCTTTCTTGCGAGGGCCACAAAGCGGCGTTTCGCGTCTATTAAAATTACCTTGACACCGCGACGCCTTCTTTTACTCTGAAAGCTCTCAATCTTAAAAAACTAGAATTATATTTATTTATACTTGTTAATTATTTGTTTTTGTAAATATATATAAAATATCCGAAAACATTAATTTAAGTTATAATTTCCGTTGCTGTGAATAAAATTTCTTTTGAAGGGTTTATACATCTTGTTATTTCTGCCAGACATAATTACTAAATATACAATTGCGAAAAGATCGCTTCGCATAAGAAGTCGCGAACATTTTCGAGGGTCTTTCCATTTTAATACCTAACTTTCTCAAATTTAGGATAGCCAACTACGAACCGTTACTAGGGAGAACTTCAGCGACGGCTGAAACCTGCTGCCAGACCAAATCGTACCGGCCCAAACCGATGGGTGATCCCAGCAGCTAAAATACATATAATTTTTCTCAGTCCCGTAACTTAAAGACCCCGCTTTGAACCGTTACAACGTAAGCCCAACTCCGGTATAGTTAAACTTATTTATAGTCTAGGTTAGTTGTGACAAGGATGATATAGATTAGATAGTTAATTTCACGTGCTCCGTGTTGGTCAGTTTTTTTTGTGGCCGAAACATCAGGATGCGGAAATTCCCTTGGCCCTATTGGACTAGAATTGTCATATAGTCATTTCGTCATACCTACTAGAATTTTACTGAATCTGGAGGAGTCCACCCCTAGTATGGACTTTTAATATACCAAACATCACATTGACATGGGTCCTACGATCTTACTTCCTTATCCCAGAAGAGGGCATGTTTTTTAAATTTTTCTCCGACCGCGATCGGGTTTGAACCAGGATACCTTGGATGTAGAAGCAAATATGCTAACCACTACACCAAGCGGGGCCGGCGTTAGGCAGTTACAACACATTCAAGTATCTAAATTAGTATAAGATTTGATTACTTGTTTATCTGAATAATTTTTATTTATTTTCATAAAAGCATTAATTTTTATTAATTAAATTAACATGCATATTGTATTCAATATACGTGGAGAAACCCTAAGATTTCCTCATTTTTGAATACTGAGCAGATTTAATTTCACTTCAACGACATAAAATCTGCTAACACAAGTGTATGCGCAATCTCCTTACTTAATTGGTACTCACGGATATACTGAGTGTAATCGCAAAGAATTCCATTTTTAGTTACAAGATATTGATCTGGGCCCACTTTTTGAATATTAATAATTTTTAAGTGTCTTATAACAAATTATTTAGGTATAGGGGAAGCGAAAAGCACTACTTCCTCTTCATCAATTTACCGCATAGTGTCAATTACATCGACACTTTTGATATTAGTTTATTTAGCATCAAAATCTGTGCGAATTCCTGGGAAATGCGATTCTACTTCAGGTAAAACTTTATTATATACACAGGGTGCTTCATCAATGCCGACAGTTGTGATTGGAATCACTAGTGTCCCCAAACTTTTTATTTAGCGTTACCCAGCAGAACATTCAAACGCGCTGTAATCGTTGACCGACTTCACTGTTAGCTAGCTTGGTAGTACGTTCACACACGTGATTTTACGTTAGCCGTGTCGATCCCTGACGGCTTCTAAAATCTAAACCTTATTATTTAAATAAAGTTAATTTTTTCAGGTATTTGTAGCCAATAATGGTTTTAGGCGTCTTTGAATTGAAACCGAAAAATTTTGTTTTGCAAAGTTTGTTATGAATTTAACGCCTTTTTATGAAAAGTTATGTAACTTTTGTAACAGGACACCTATTTGCGCTATTAAACAGTCAATAATTTCACAACTATACCGTTTATGTCTGGTTCTATTTCTAAACGCAACGATTTTTATTAATAATACAAGGTTTCTTAGAGATTTTGGCGTTTGCATGCCAAATTAATCTACGCCAGTTGTATGGATTACTTTTCCGTTTTTTTGATAAAACTCTAGTGTTTTTTTGGCATCGTATGTAAATGTCATCAAAAGATAAAAATTTAAATACAAATGTACTCACTTTGTCTTCGATAAGCTTGTTAAAGGATTATCATTTAAGTATAACGTTTCCAAAGATTGAGCATCCTCAAATGTTGAAGGAATCGATGAAAATTTATTCCCTGATAAATTAAGTGTTTTCAATTGTTTCGGCGTGTGTAAGAAATTATTGGGAAATTTAGAAATATGGATGTAGCTCAAGTCTAAATTCTGAAATTTGTTGTATTACACAATAATTTGGTCGTTATGCCAATACTTACCGCTAGATATACTAAACTAGCAATAGCCGTTACAGTTTGAGCATCGATGACCTTGAAAGAGTTGTTGCTCAAATTCAATATTTCTAATTCATCTATATGCTCGAAAACGTCGCTATTTAGTGTATGAATGTTATTATGCTGTAAATCCAACCTTTTTAACGATCTTAAAGGAAAATATCCATCTTTAGAATATAAACCCTACAAAATTAAAACTGAATTCCTAATATTTGATAAAAAAATAACTCACCTTAAATACATCAGGACGAATAATATCGATTCTGTTATACGCCAAATTGAGCACCGTCATATTTTGGAGCATACCAAAAATACCAAGACCTAAGTCTTTGATTAAGTTGTGGCTCAGATCCAATACTTGTAAAGACGATTTAGGAAAGCATGTTTTTAACTCAGTTAAGTTATTAGAATTAATAGCTAGACTGAAAATTGGATAAGTGGCGCCCAGTTTATCATGCCAAAATTTTATATCGTAGATGTTTTCAAGATTTTGTGCAGTGCACGTTATATTTGATCGAGTGTTTGAATTTGTTGTACATATACATAATTCACATAGGGGCATATTCATTGAATGCACCCGAATAATATTCAATATCAGAAAAAGGTAGGCTGATAACATGTGCTGCATTCTAAATCTGAAAAAATAAAATAAATTTTAATAACAGCCGTTAACATCTGTTTAAAAAAAAAAGTTTAATTTGAAAAACTGTGCGATTGCTTTTGTTTATAACGTTTACCAGAAGTCTTGGAATCAACGCTTGCGATGACTTTGAGAAAGTAGGTCTTTTCTTATTTCACATAAATATTAAAATTAAAACGTAAAAACAAGTAAACAAATGTAATTTTTATTAATTACCACTGATTATTACAAATTACTACCAGATTTGTATCTTATTTATTAAACGTGAAAATATTCACACACGTCGGTTATCTTTTGTTCTCATGTGAACATTGTCAGGCTTAATAAATAAGATGCAAATTTGGTAGTAATTTGTAATAATCAGTGACAACTAATAAAAATTACATTTGGTGGTGTAAGATAAACATTTGAAATTACCGCACTGTGTTAGAATTAAGAGGTTGGTAACAAATATAATTTAGTGATTTTCATGTTAGGAGGTTACTACCAGTAGAAATTATTATGTAATGAAGTTTATGATTGTGTTACGGATTTGTTTTTAAGAACTTTTGTATACAATTTTTTAATAAAGCAGCTTTTTCGAAAATAAAAGGTCATCATTGGTTATTTGTTTTTCACTTAATTTTAATATGTGTGTGAAATGAGAAAAGACCTACCCTGTCAAAATTATGCCAAGAGTCGACTCCAAGCCTTCTGGAAAACACGTTATTAAAAATGCTGTAAGAAAGCGGCAATGCCGCTTTACTGTATTTTAAAGCAAATATCCTATAATGCAATGAAAAAGTAAACAAGAGTAACTGGTGAATAATCTTTGTTTTTTAGAATGAATAGTAAAGTGAGCGAAAATCTATCGACGTTTCATTTATAACTAATTTAGGTCTATAAAATATTTGGTAGTGAAATTTAAATAAAATCTTCAAAATCTATAAACTATAGTCCTTAGGAGTTATAAAACTATTGGTATTTATTTTATAAAAAATTATAGGTCAAGGATGCAAAACTTAGAATACGATAATTTTCGCTATATTCCGGGGGTTCGTTCTTATTTTACTTCCGATTTTCGAGTCTACCAAAACTGTTCCATATTTGTAGGTAGCGGCAACTATAATACTTAAGGTTGATAATATTATACGCTTATTTGAATATCTATACTCTCACTTATTTCTGCACTGAACTATAAATAAATCGGAAAAATAAATTATAATTATAAATAAAACAAAATCCGTAGGGGAGAGTGGGCCATAATGAAACGTGGGGCACAATGAGACAAATCATTGAAATTCAAATTACGTGCGTTTTAACAACTTACCTTGTCAGTGAAGATAAATCTTAGCGCGAGTGATAGTTTAACAAAGTTGTGGCGCAATCTAAATCAAAACAGATTTTTTATCATAAAAACATTTTTCAAAGGGTAAAAATATTTTTTTAACTGCCAACGTTTAGCAGCAATAATTTGTAATAAGTTAGTATTATCACTTTGATTATTGAATGCATTATTAGTTTGATCTATTTAAAATGTAATCATGTGTTAGGTTATGTTTATCTACACATAGTTGAAAAATGTTCAACTTTTTTTAATTTAACAGTATTTGGGCCAGAATAAGACATCAATCACTGGGCCACAATGAGACATGTCTCATTCTGGCCCATAATTTTTACGTTGTGTTTCATTTTGTAGATAATATCTAGAAGTTATGTCTGGAGGAAGCCAACGGAAGACTGATTAGGAAAACTTTTCTAAAAATCAGAAGGAAAATGCTGTTACGCAAGTTATTGAAGAGTGTGTCAGTGCATTACGTATCTTCCTAGTAGCTGCGGCACGGGCAACTACGTGCTGGCTTGCAAAGTAACCCGTTCAAGATAGAGAGCTTAGTCTGTATAGAATAGCGTTAGGCATGCCTGGGATAATGCTGGGATTGTAGCTACACTTGTAGCACGTAGGCTAAATACATCAACACTGACCGGTATGGTGTCGATTCCGTAAGTAGGGAATGCTACATCGACATAGGGTATGATCTAGGCTAGCAACCAGGTCTACCTTTAAGAGCATTGCTAAAAAAACCAAAGCAGAGCCTCGGACAATCAAAGCCATGATGGGCGGCTGAGATTGAACAACATTGGCCCACCTTGGAATAAACGCGAGAACATGGAATGGAAAGTGGGACTGTGGAACGTAGGAGTGATGTATGGAAAGGAACACAAGATTTTGAGTGAAATGAGAGAGAGAAGGCTAGATGTGCTGTGTGTGAGTTAAACCAAGTGGAAAGGGAAAGAAGTGATAGAGATGGATGAGGGAAGTCTAAGTTTCTGATCTGAAGTAGAGAGGTGAACAAATGGTTCAAAGGGAGTGGGATTGATTTTGAACGAATTTGCTAAAGCGTATGTAAGGGAGTATGGCCTGGTGTCTCCCCGGTTACTCTGGGTTCGAATGAAGATGGGCATTGGGAAACTAGTGGTTGTAACGTTTTATGCTCCGGTAAATGGTGATAACCAGGATGAATATGAAAGTTTTGGATAGAGTCAGAAGGGGTACTTAATGCATGGCACGCGAATGATAGAGTGATTTTACTGGATGACCTGAATCGGTGGGTTGGAGTAAGAAAAGACAACAAATGAGAATGGGGAAGCGTTAGTTGGGCTATGCTTAGAAAAGGGTATGTTTGTATTAACAACATGGTTTAAACATAAGGATATCCGTTTGTATACGTGGCAAAGAGGAGAGTATAGAAGTATGATTGATTTAATCGCTTATGATGAGAGGTTAAGTGAATTGGTAAAGTACGCACGAGTGATGAGGGGTTCTGAATGTGGGACGGATCATTTTCTGGTAATGTCAAAAATTTAGCTTGGTAGAAAGTGGGTTTATAAGAAGAAGGAAGTTGTAAGAAAGACTAGAGTGAAAGTGGAAAGATTGCAAGAGGAGAATATGAGAGAGGAATACTTACATAACCTAGAGAAGAGAATGTTGTCAGAAGAATATGAAAGGAAGTATGAAATTGGAAAAGGTGGTATCGAATGTGCATGGAAGAGGTTGAAAGGCCTCGTGATAGAGTGTGCAACTAAAGTATGTGGAGTGAGTACGAT
>JAHWXV010067307.1:0-15669 GCA_024586415.1 Phrixothrix hirtus | reverse complement strand
ATTCATTTACTGAATGCACAATGCACAATAAGTATATACTTATTTATTTTATCATTTATTTATAAATACAATCTTTCAGTAAATTTCTTTAAATATGCATACTAATTACAGAACTAATTACCTAAACAGTTGTTCATATATTTATATGTGAACTAAATATTTTCAGAATATCTAGAAAAAGTTGAGAAAGGATGATTCATTCAAGCTGGGCAATATTCATCACGGAAATATACTGGGTGACTTTAATACACGTCATTGCTATTTTTTTGCTACAATTCCTTATAATTTATTATAATTCTAATAAAAGTTTATTTTAATGGGTCAAGAATAGCGAGAAATTCTCAGGTTTTGTTTTATATTGTCCTAGTTCCATAAAATTAACAAAAATATAGATGTAAATAAAAGTTCTTATTCAAAAAGTAATGTACATTTACAATACCGTTACATTAAATTGTCATGTTACACAAAAACCTATTTATATAAGAAGTTTTCTTAAATAACGTCAATTAATTAATCTTTTCACAATTATACGAGTTTCCATTTTTTGTTTGAAGTATTTATTGATCTTCTACTCATTCCTCATTTAATTACACTGCCTATAATAGATTTACAAATGTTCACATATTTTCTGGTTCTATCGAAATCATTGCTGTTGTTTTTCATTTTAATGTTTAACTAAAAGTAAAGTAAAACCACAATCTTCCTTAAAAAAATATTTTCTGGAATTATTTTAATAATTAACATTATTTCAATGTAATGTGATCTACTTTATTATAAAATCTACGTAATTATCATATTTTTAACCTAGTCCCTTGCAAATAATTAAACGGTCACTATTACAATTAAATTTTAGTTGAAATTAAACAATTGTAATACTTTTTTATTAAATGTTATAATATTAATTATAATCTCTCTTATATATTTTCGTTCTAGTATTAAATAGTTCTTCAAATTTTTCTTTGTTTCCTTCTGGATAGAATGTTTTAATAATGCATTCCGAAGTCCCTTTCGTATTGCCAAATAAAAACCAGTCTACTGCTTAATGCAAAATATATCGTAAATTATCTTCTTAGTCGCAATAACATATCATAATTTTATGTAGAAACGAAGATTCGGTTTTATGAGTTTTAAAGTTTGCGACGTTGAAATATATAAAATAAAGATTGCTGGACCACAAGAAACCCAGTTGAGTGAGTGGATCATCCGAAATTTATTACCCGTTAACGAATGTAAGTACTGCTGGAGAATGAAAGGTGGTACAGTCAAGCCATCATCGATCATTAAACTTCCCTTTTGAAAACAAATTACTATATAAATTAATAATGATGAAAATGATTTAAAATTTGTAGTTTCTCAAAACTTACAATTCGAGTTTGTATGATATTGGTTAATTTCAACTGAACCGTTAACTTTTAATGCAAATTGATGTTCCTATAAGATTCAATATCAAGTAGTTATATGGGAGAATAATTTATAATTTAATTTAAAACGAAGTGTATTGTTTCTCATTATTGTTATTAAGTACCACTAGATTATTATAAATAGGCGATTGAAATTAAATCTCATTCGCTCACCCAGGTAGAATATACCAGCGAACATATATGTCTATCAGCTATAATATGATTTAAACACAGGACTGGTTTTATGATCTATCATTTCCTGGGGTTTTAATACAAAAACTTTTAACAACGCTCTGCCGACTCTGAATGTAACACAATTTTATTGACTATTTTGCAATATTATTTGTCTGTCTGTATATTCTATTATTTTGGTAACGTATTATAAACATTTGTATAACAAACGGTAGCGATATTCCTGAAAGTTTTCTATTTATATATAATTACCATAAGTTATATCTGGGTTTACAAAACCAATAAGTGCAACTAAACTGTAGAAAATTGTATGCTAAATGCCGAACTTCAACTTTAAAAGCGACGGTAAAAGTCATATCATAAATATCCTTGGTTAATCTTATAAATACTCTTCAGACACATTAAACTATCGTCACGTTTTTGTACTAAGAATAGTAAAGGACACAATTTAAAAAGTTTCAAGAATATAATTTCTAGAATTAATATAAATATCAAAAATTATTCCAAAGCATTTTGATCACATGAAGTGCGACGACCCATCAGTTAACCATGTCCTTGTATTAACCGGCTTAACCTTAAACCTTTTTACGCTAGATTCTGCGTAGAATATATTTGTATGGAACGAATTTTTAGTTAAGTCGGCCCTCGAGTAGCTTATTTTCAGTCAGAGCTTGGCATGCAATTGGATCGACAGGTTTGTATATTTAACTCTAACATGAAGGCAAATGTTTATTATATCGATATCTTCGAACGTAACTGCATATAACTATCCCAGTAGGTGTTTTGTACTCCTGACTGTATAAGTAGACAGCTCTACGTTAGTCATTTAACGTATATTTTATTTAAATTCATTCTTATATACTGTTACTTGCATACTATACTGTAAGCGATTCTATACTATTTTCTATGGGGTGTTTCGCATGGATCCCACAGTATTATTTTGTGTTCGATGGTGTGTGCTTTGCTGGTTCATGCATTAGAAGGAATCATTAGGTATATTTAAGGTCTAAAGATAGGTAATTTTAATTTATATTATTAGAACGTAGATAGTAGTTTTTCTATCCTAGTGTGAACGAAATAATATTAAAACATTCGAAGGCCTTTTGCATTACTTTCATAGGTTCGGCAATATCTGTCATACAATGAAAACCTTCCTTTGTATGCAATAATCGTCTTTGTTAAGTATTCTGGCTTCAATTAATGTTACGGATAAACATTCGAGTACCAATTTTTATAGCAGAATTCTACTCGGAGGCTAAATTTGTATTGTAGCCCCTGTAAAATGTACCGAGGATTACACTAGAACTAGAAGATTCTAATGAAAGCGTCCAAACTGAAAACCATCCCAGAATTTGGTTTTCAAATCGGGAGCTTGGAGGAATTTGCATAGGCAAGATTCGATAATTAAAATGTGCCGGTTTGTTTTATATTCTGTTGGTGCCTTTAATCGACAATTTCTATCATCAAAGTTAAATTTAATTTTAATTAGTTTTATTTTGTGACGAGTACTGCCCGCTGTGTGTCTATTATATTTTATGTTAAATAATTTTATAGCGTTCTTTCTGCATAAGGCTATCTAAAATATTCAATTGCTACAGATTCCTATTTTATATTTATATTTTGTTTTATTTTTAATTACTAGGTGGCCCTACCAGTATTAAGCTAGGAGTTTATTTCAATATTTTAATTATCCAAACGCTTTTATATTAATTATGTTTTCAACCTTAATAACTGATATTAATTGTATTTATTTACATATTTTAAATTATTCCTTTTTAACTCTTTATTAATTGATTTATTTTTAATAAACAGAAGGTTTTTTTGTTTTATTTTTGAATATGCGCTAATCAATTTTACTCACTCCATTACTTCGTTTTTGATATATTTATACATATGACGTTTTAACAATTTTTACCGTTTTTTTTTGATTGCCTGTATTAACAATTTGATTATAAAAATTGAGATTGAATCTGGTAATCAAAGTTAGAGTTTGGTGAAACGTCACAGAAGGGAAGCTAAAATTGTTATACTGCAGCGCTTCCGTTTCCAAAAATGTTTTCATATTGAAAATAGTACTTTGAGTTATTAAGTTAAATTAGTATTAAACTAGTTTCTTTATAACGATTTTTATATAAAGATGGGGTAAATTTATTTTTGTAATTTCAATTCACCAGTAAAAGTTTCAAGGTCATTTAATAGTTTAGTATATCTAAACGATAAGGGTCTTTAGTTCTAAACTGCTGGTAATTTAATACTGCAGTTAACGAAAGAAAGCCACCTTCTACAGTGCACCTTATTTAAGTTTTGAATACGTAGTGAGTTTACTTGGTCAGATGTAGTTGTTTCTAGTTTTACAAAATTAGAATTCACAACTTACTTTAGCCATAATTAACGTCGTAGTTTTCTTAAATTAAAACCATCAAATACAAGGTTCGTCAGTGAAGCGGAAAAATTTAAAAATCTGTAATTCGTTTGACGTTTGGTTGAGGGGGCTGAAATTAATGATAAATTGTTAAGTCATTTAACGCCATTTAGTAAACATGGAACAGCGGTCAGGTGGTCGTCGTGCTTTCTGTGTTAAAGCGTTTTATAAAAGTGGTGACTCAGTTACGACTGTGGGAAGGTTATTTCGTAATCAGTACAATATTCCGCGTTATGGGCGGGTACCGTCTATTCACGCAATTAATTTGTGGGTACAAAAGTTTGAAGATACTGGATCTACTTTAAATTTAAAACATAAAGGAGGAGCAAGAAGTGTTAGAAAACCAGAAAAAATTGATAGAGTTCTAACTATCAATACACGTAGTCTAAAACGTCCTGCAATTAAACATGCATTAGTATTGAATATCGGTGAACCGTCGGTACGGCAAATCTTAGATAAGGACTTATTGTTTCACCCCTATAAAATTCAAGTTATTCAATAACTAAAAGAAGCTGACTTGGTTAATCGGATGAATTTTTGTGAAGAAATGTTGCAGCGTTTGCATAGGGAAGAAAACTTAACAGCTGTGTAAATATATAGAATAACGGATATAGGAGTGCTGAAAACCCGCTTCAGCTACATGAGAAACCCCTGCATAGTCCTAAGGTGACAGTATGCGTTTTTTCATCATCTGACATTTTTGGACCATTCTTTTTTGAAGACAATTGAGGAATTGCTACAACCATTACTGCAGTTGGTTACGCAAACATGGTCACAACATTTTTGAAGCAAGAACTGGTTCAATTTTCCGAGATTACGCGATTTCAGCAAAACAAGACAATGCTACCAGTCATACTGCTCATATGTCTATTGCTGCTTTAAGCGAACTCTTTCCGAACCATATCATATCCAAAAATGGAGACATTGCTTAGCCAGATAGATCTCCAGATTTATCCACATGCGACTTTTTCCTTTGCGGTTGGCACAAGAGCAAGGGGTACGTTAAGCGGCCGCAAACGTTAAAGGAATTAAAACTAAAAATTCAAAAAGAAATTGCACGTACTACACCGGAAATGTTACAGCGAGTAATGGAACATTTTCGAATAAGACTACAAGAATGCGTAGATCGTAATGATGCCCATCTGTCAAGTATTATTTTAAAAAAAAATGGCAAATCTAACTCAACAGAAAACTGTAAAAACATTAATGTTACAATAAATACTTTTGTAGATACAGTAGTTTTAAATTTTCCCGCCTCACTAACGAACCCTGTATATTTTGAATTTTGTTTTATATACGAGGGGAGATTTTTATGTAATATACCTAGCTATGAAGGAAAACAATTAAACGCAAAGTAATATTTTATTTTTCAACATTTATACATTTAGTCCAACGTTTCTCTAGTAATGCTATACCCTCGAAAAAAACTCTTTCGGTAGGTCTGCAAAAAACTCTTCTGTAATTTCTTTTAAGCTACTCGTCAGCAGAAAAACGTTGTATCCGTAAATGCTTTTTAAGAAGCTTAGGAAATAAGTAACAGTCGGTTGGTACCAAGTCGGAACTGTAGGCTGGATGTCTAATCTCTAGGAAGTCACAGTCGCGGATTACTTTTTCGACTTTTCTAGCTTTATGCACCCTGTAGTTATCATGAAACAGCATAATCCTCTGTCTATGGTTACTTGGTCTTTTAACAGTAAAATTATTAATGTTGTTATTTCTGTTATTCCTACTTCATTAGCAATTTATTCTTTATTCTTCGATCTGTCAAAACCAAATCTTCAACTTTTTGGACGTTTTCGATGCTTCGTGCTTTCTCAGACCTTCCACATTTTGGATAATCTTTAATTAATTCTCAAAATTTTACTATAAAATAAGATGGCATATCTTCTCCGTATACACCGATCATCCTTTCATAAATAACTTTTGCTCCATTTCCCTCTTTCGTTAACAATTTTATAACGCTTCTAAATTCAAGCTTTACTTCACCCATTTTCTTACATTTAGTTCTCTGCAGAAATTGCAATTTTTGTCTAATTTGAACAAAATGTGATAAGTAAGTCGACAAATGTCACGGTAAGTTAGCATCAAAAAATGATGATTGTCACTTGTTATTTTCATAGCTAGGTAGATAATAAAAATCTCCCCTGGTATATTATTCATAATAGCTTAACTGTTACTTACATTTCTTTGTCTAAATGTATAAATTATTTTATCCAATGTAACAGCAAGACTGGTTTAATTTAAGTTGATCATAAAACATGAATCACACAGAACTTCAATATTTTGAAAAAGTTTTACCAAGTTCTATTTAATCGTTTTTCAATTTGCCAAAATATAAATTATAGCAGTAGTCGCATTCCAACCGAATTTGATCTCTATTATAGCTTATTATAACATACGTTTTCGTACATAATCAACAGGTAATAACACCCTCAGGCGTGACGATTATTCATATTAATTTTAACTGGATATGTTTGTTGAAAGTTTTTGTTTTAAATTTTAATAATTTCAAATGTAGCTTTACATTTATATTGCATATATGTAATTTAAAGCATTTTTGTTAGTGTAATAAATAAATAATTGAGTTTAAAAGCAGTCAGTAGTTAAAACATTTAGGACAAAACAATATAAAAGGTATAAATAGTTGTAATTGTTAAAATCTACTTTATATAATATGTATATCTTGCTCTTACAACAATCTATAAATCCATATGCACGTCGATTTATTTAATACAATTTAGAACACCTATAGATAACATGCTTTAGATTATTGTTTGTCGCTACAGAGGACTATTTGAACATTTAATCTAACTACATTGCATAAATGTTGAACAACATGCGCTAACAATTTTTTATCCCCAAGTATTTCAATAATGGGTGTACTTTTTATTTAAATGGATTTGTCAAAAAGCTGAACTGCCATTATTGCAATACAGGGAATTCTCATACACTCGAAGATGGTGCTATTCAAAATCCAGCAATGCTTGGCGTTTAGTTGTTCATGATACCAATTTAAATGGTGAAATTTATTCAAATATACTAAAAATATTTCATGAAGTAAAAAAACTTGGTAGATGTTCATTAAACTACTAGCCAACCACTTACTGCATTTCAAAAAAATGGATCACCTGCTCACTATCTACTCCGAGTTAAGAAATGGTTGAACAACCACTATCGAAATAGTTGAATGGGCAGAAGACCGACTGATCTAAGTCCATTACAGTTTTCTTCTAGGACCACCTAAAGTTTATTGTTTGTAATATCTTACAAATTGAGAGGGGACTACGCAAAATATTGATCAAGGACGTTGGGCTATTTATAGAGCAGCATTCGAAATTGTTCGTTAGGGATTTTAGACCAAATTGCTTTCTAGTCTTGAAACGTTTAGAGTGCTTCCACATACAACGTCCGTGGGGAAAAAATCCGTACTGTTGTTACTCCGTGCGTTTGTCGCAGTAAATCATAAAAATCTATAGCGAAACGGACACGGTTACCGGGCAGCAGCTGTGAACATTCACTGTAATGTACGGTTGCCGGTCCAACTCTGTGTGATAGTAATTTACATGACTATACATATTCTGAGTGTTCACACGTTGCGGAATTTATGAGGTTTTAATCTGCGATGCAATTCAATAAAGGATGAAATAGAGATACGAAAATAATTAAAAAACTTAATTTGATCATTCCGCAATTCTTCAAATAACGTGTAAAATATACTAACTTCGTCCCTCCTGTGATTGATTGGATGGACTCAGTATATTCATTTACGACATTTCGTTTACGGCGGCGTAATAACAACATCGCTAGAATACGCTTCTTATTGATTTCAAAACTACATTATAACTAAAATCATCAATTAATACACACTAATTTTCCGTACGGATAAAACAGTTGTGTATGAAAGCAAACAACACTCGGAAAAAACCGTACGGATTTATTCTACACAGACAAAACCGTTGTGTGTGCAAGATGCCTTACTGTTGAGATGTTTTAAATTAGCGAGATTTTGCATAGTCCGAAAACAGAATTGGAGAAGTTTGAGCACTTCAATTATACAAGGTGTTTGAAAAATAACTCCCTAGTTTTATATACAAATTTAATGGTGAAATTAATTGAAAACTACATATACGAGCACATACAATGAAAGAGACTTTCTTCGAGTTTTTTAATGTTAGTAAACTTCAACGTGGGATCCAATTGTTGCCCTATATACGTCGAAACGATATTCCACTTCTCGCCACGTATTCATCAACATAGCAGGTGTAACTTATCTGGCCAATGACTTCTTTGGGCTTCGAATACATGAAATACGGATCTGTTCAACAGTAGCTTCAGAAGTTCTTGGTCTACCTGGTGATTTTGCTTTTAAAACACTACCGTTTCGCTGAAAGACTTTAGCTAATTACGGATAATTTTTACTGTAAGTGGTTCACCATCATACTGACGTCTAAAATTACATTGCAATGTTATAACGGGCTCAGTTTGCACAAGCCAAATAACACACTGCGCCTTCTGTTGCGGGGTAGCCATTGCACTGCACTGAACGTCTGAACTGAACTGAGCACTGGCGCCGTTATTCTCAAAGTCAAGCAGGCCTGCCAACTGCAGAAACTGAATTCTCGCATTTACGGACAGTTGATGAATCAAACACCACAAACTACAATAGTGTATGTCACTTTGTACAGATTCTAGGGCACATTAAAACTAGGGAGTTCTTTTTCAAAAATTAGATAATAAGTAGTAACCCAACAATTATTCGCTTATTGTACACGTACTCCCCTTGCATTTCGTTGAAGCGATTTGAAACGGTTTTTGATTTTTTAAATTCTAGAAATATATCTGATTGAAGCGTTTGTTAGTCGCTATGTTGTACATTTAGGGTGTTTCGAAACCATATATCAAACTCGGGGAAAACGTTCCAAAAACACTTTTTGGTCAAATGGAATGAAAACTTCAGAAACTTTGGAATAGTGTTTTCATGAAAATGTGTACGACTGCTGGCATTTCATTGCAGTGTACTTCAAAAAAAGGCCTTGATGAAATAATAGCGTTTGGTGATATCATTTTTTACAATACTTAGTCCAAATTTATAATAATAAAGCTGATGACAGTTGAATACAGTTACTGTGTTAAATTTCAAAACAGGAGTGATATTCAAAATGGTTATAATCTTTATCAATTCGTTACTGTTGGTTTTAATTGCGTTCGTTTAAAATTCGCAATACTATTAACGAAAAAGGAAAAGAAGAAGAATGATCGTTTTATTAGCATTGTGTGTTCAAGCTCATTTACTTTAATTAAGGAGTCTCATATAAACCGCAATGTAACGGTGCTAAAATGCACATGTTTGTTTATACTAAATTGCTATCAACAGTATCACAATAAAAGTTACGAAACATATCAGAAACGCAAGTAAGCAGTTATTAGTTTATTTAATAATTAAGAACTTCCCTAACTTTACACAACCAAAGACAATGTAACATGAGGAAATTTTTTATCAATAAAACAGTATTTTATATTTATATAATGTTACTGGCTCACACTAGTTGCTTTGAATATGAATGGCTATTCCACCTCAACAATATATGCCTACCATTTTTCTTGTTCTTTCCCAAAGTTCTTAGTTTACGGAAAAAATTAAATTTCGAATTGTTTGCTTTTTATGTCACTATCTACGTATAAAGTTTAATCAATGGCTGTGAATCGTCTTGTACAGATAGCTTATGCCATTATATGCTAATTGAGAAGAATTATCAGCTCTTGCTGTCTGTTTAAGAATATTGGATAAATTAAGCGATATCTAGTACCATGAAGATTAAGGATTAATATAATTTTCATTAAACAAGGATTCATTAAAATAATTCAGATATCCATCTTATAAAAGAAAGAATAAAGCTAAATTTTAGAAAACTGTGGCAATGCACATAAGATCACGCATCAATATCAAACAAGGTTAAAGTTCTTGGTTACAAAGTATAAAGTTATTCACACAAGAAATTAACGGGCATGATACAATTTAAAGTATAATAAATAATTAACTGGATTATAATTCAAGTATAAAGATATCTTTCTTGGCGCCTTTCAAACGGAAGAATATGACCTAATCGTAAAAAAATCTGACGCGAGGGGACGGTGATCAGATAGACACGCTTGTGTTAGGTGGTGTGAAAGTATTCAGTGCTTGCTCGCGTGTCTCCTTTATTTTTAAGAGAGTAATATTTGCCTTTATTAAAGTTGTAAAATACCTGCCTGGCTTTAGGTATTTAGGCAGTAAATCCAAGCTATTTGGGGATAATCAATTTAATATGAAAACAGTCAACTTCTGTTATGTATCATCCTATCCATGGAGGTTATCTATCCTAAAAATTAAGAGCTAGAAGCGCTCCCCGAGTCTAGAGGATTCTACCACCTGTAAGTGTCTTATATTTTCTTTTGTTCTTTATTTGCTTTCTCCGAACCTGGCAAATGAGGGCTATCTTACGTCTGCACGCACCTACCGACCTTTGTGCCATCACCGAATGACCCAGTTTTGTTTGCTTTAAAATAACGTAAAGCTAAATAACGGACGTTGCCGTCCATTATATACAAATATCGAAGAAATAAATAAATTATTGACTTAAAATACCTGTAGTAGCGTTGAATCAAAATTAATTCATTGAAACATTTTATGTTTGTAATTTCAAACATTAAAGCTAATTGTTCATATCATATTTACTATTGCACTCCAATTTGTTATTTCTATAATTACTATTATTGTCTCAATAACCTGGGTACCCATTTTGAATATATGTTGCTTAAGCATTTTCTTTTAAATATTGTAAGTGTCGTTAGCGAAATCTAGAGTTCGTTTATTATTTGCAACCATCAATCAATCTCTTCCAGCAGTAATAACAAGATGGATTTTGTAAATAAATAATTCCGAATCCAGATTTCGTTAGCCAACGTTTCTTTGTTCTTAGAATTTAAGTCCTATTTAATTTCTTAAATGATTATTGAATTTGTGTATATATGTATGTTTTCGTACAAACTTAATCATATAAAGGTGTTCTTGTGCTCAATTTTAGTTATTATTTCGCCAACGTAAAACCTTACCTGCAATTGTAATTATGCGCGTACAGTAAGTTAGATAACAGTTTAATAATTTTCAGGAACGAAAGTCATAAAGCATTTATTTCTAAGTAAATATAACATTTCCTAAAAATCTAATCTTCAGTTAGTTAAATAAATAATGTACAAGGTGGTCAGTTCAGAAAACCTGCCCTTAGCTAATTCATTTAAAGCACATTACACCCTAAATTTTTGCAAGTAACGTATATTATATTTAAAGAATCCGTTAGCAATTTGCTTTGATTTCTATATACAGAGGGATCATAAATAAGTGAGCATCTTTAGCATTAGTACTTTTCTTTTTCAGTCTTAATCCAGTATCCGCAGTACCATTAAAGTGTCCGTCCCACTTTTAAGGTAGGTCACTAACATCATGATATACAGGATGTTTCGCAAACTTCGCCTGATTGCAGTTTTGGCTTGAGAACAGTGGCGCCCACATTTTACCGATTTTGATTAATTCTACAGTGTTTAGCCTGGCAAGTACCGTAGAGCCATGCCTCGCTCCACTGTAGCTTTGCCTGCAGTGGTTAAACACTCGTGGTTTCTGCCACATGCGTTATTGTCAATTTGGCCTGTGACAGAATATAGAAGTTACATTAGTATAAGAGACGAAAAAAGAATTTCTATTAGCAAGTTGATTTTCAAACATGATTTTTCATACAAAAATGTCATTTATTGCTCTCTTTACACAACCACGAAATTATTTGTATTGTTAATGCTCATCCCACATTCTAAGTATCATGTAATAACTGTTTGATCTATTGACTAAAATAATTTTTTCCACATCGACAATAATTATCATAGTTATAAGTGAATATAATGGTGAGTAATTTACCCTATTAAAATTTCTACAAAGAGATTAATGGCTAAGTATAGAATACTTTTTAATCCGGACAATTAATATTTATAGTTTTAGTCGCACATGAACTCGACAAACTGTTAAGTAAACTTTTCCGATACTTCTTGTACGAGTGTGTTCATCTTTAATTTTACTAAATGGAACTTTATTTATTAAAAGATGATCAAAATATAGCGACAAGTTGCTTCAGCTGCAGAATCTCGCTAAATAGAGATATCGCAAAATAGACATTCGTAAATGGAATTCCGACTATAATTAATTGAACTATATTGTTCCTAAAGGGATGAACAGTGTGATACGAATATTATTATAAATAACAAATAATATATTGAAAAAATTTGACAGCCAAAAGTATTTAGCTAAATTATTAATGAACCTTTTACATCACTAGTTATGCTACTAGGTGGTATTTAAACACTAACTGTTTATTATTTTATATTTATAATACTACACATTGTGTCAAATAAATTAAATAAATGGCACATATACTGTAGATAAGATCCCATTGCGAACAGTGACCCGACGATAGTGTCATATTGAAATAGAATCCTTCAACAACAATTTTATTTCCATTTAAAAACAATGATTTTATAATGCTCAATTAATTCTGCCTATTTTAATGTAAATATTTTTTATTGTTCACTTATGCTTTTCATTTAAAAAGCACTCTAAGTGTTCGTATTAAGGATAATTCTAAAATAGCTGAGGTAAATGAAGTAATTGTATCTTTTATTAAATTTATTTACAATGTGAACACATCAGTACGTGCAAGTGTAAAATATGTTACTAAAAGTTTATTTAAGGTTTACCTTATATTATCTGTGTAAAGGTATTCAAATATCCCTTAGATGCAAAACGGACAAATATTTACTCAAGTAATACAATTTAGTTATTTTCTATGGCGTTGAAGTGATATTATTATCAGGATTAAAAATAAAGTCATTTAAACTTCTTATTATGTTGCTATCTCTAAGTCGCTATATATTTATACATTCTAGTTTATTAAGTTGCTGCACCATTTCAACACTAGCACAAAATAATTTTCAAAGACGATTAAGATGTAAATTGGTCATATTTTATCATTGGATATTCAGATTGTTAAGAAATATTCTCTCAATTGAAAAATAGTTAAACCTACGTTAATAATAAAATTAAATCCTTGTAACATAATTTAGTAATCACAAGGCAAAACAGAACTAAAGAAATGGGGATGCTTTTAATAAATAATAAACATGATCCAAGTCATTTAATTTTGACAAAATATTTATTAAATTAATAAAATAACAATTTTGAAAGAATTAAAGTAAATTCACAAGTTGAATTTATGAACGGTTTCGGAGTGTTTATTGCATCAACAAATCTTAAGAATATCATTTTTTGACATCTTGTAACGCCATTTTCCCATCACAACTTACATCCGCGTTTAGGAGATAACCACTATGTTATATTGTCAGGTTTTGTTGGCATTCCGCGCCTACTAAACAAATTTTTTTTTAAATTTACCGCCGTATGTTCCCTAGTAACTGTGTGGTTGGCAGGACGACAGAAAAAAAAATAAATAGATAGAAAGAGAGCCTTTTCCTGTCAGATAGAACGCGAGAGACGAGTTTTCATCTACGCTCCGTGACGATTGCAAAACAATTAGAGTTTTCTGTTGGATAAAATACGAAAGACGAGTTTTTCTACTCTCCGTGACGATTGGAAAATATGTAATAAAATTAAATTGACAGTTCTAGACGATTTTCACGCTGGTGGATTTCGACGGTATATAATTAGTAATAACGCGTCGCGAGACCACCGCATGTGGCAGTCAAACATGCGTAGGTCGTACATGAAAGAATCGGTCGTGTGCGTGATTTCTTTTTTTGAAGTGTCCGGGTGAGTATAAGGATTCCGCAGATGTAGTATGTCGGAATACCAGGCCTGAGAATTCGAATAGTGGATTTCTGGGGATTTCCATGCCTTTTCCACCCCGTTCGCAGCTTGATTGGACACGTGAGTTCCCGCGGATGCAGGTTACCTGTAAACCTTTGCATCCTGCTGTTTTAGTGTATGCTAAATAAGCCATTTCTTTAGCAATAGATAAATAGTATTACCCAACTAGACTTTCATTTTGAACTTAGAATAAGTTAACAGTTATTACCTTGTATTTTAGGGGATATGTGTTAGTTCAGGTACTCCTCCGCTAGCCGCGGTCTTAATTTATATTATTATTTGGGGCCGAGGTAAGCGGCAAACCCGGAACAACACAGCTATAGGCCACGGAACCGTTTTTCCCTGTTCCGAGGAACAGTTCTATTCAAGATACGGCCCACCAGGAGCAGTGCCCCCCCGCCCTATATTTCAAAACTTTGTACGCGTTTCCAACGTTTTCCATATAGCGCGGACGTGCCTGTGACAATATATTAACAAACTAAAAGAATTGGGATTTAATAATTTTTGAAAACTTTTATGAACTGTATAAATAATTATTTTAAGAATGATATTAAAACATAGGTTTTAAATTTCATTTCATATATAAAATAAATTTTCCAAAAACTAAATACTATGTACAAACTGCATATCATGAAAATGCAATCGTACAGGAATCAGAGAGAACTCATGTAACTATGCATATAAAGAAAATAAATGAAGGACCAACTAATTATTCCCAAGTCTTTTCAAACAACAACTTTGCACTGTTATTTTAATAGGATATGTTTTGGTAGTACGTAGTTGTATTGCATAAACAATAAAAGTTAAGAAGCGCGCGCGAATTGCAACCACAGTCTTTTAAGTTTATCTTAATTGATTGACAATTATCTTTTTTGTAGAATATTGACAACTTCTTACTGAAAATACAATTATTGTTGCTCATTTTGAGTTACATATGGATATAAAACGTGCTGTTAGAGGCTATGCCTAGTGAGAAATTCAAGAAAGGTTTTGTCGAAGTAGCTCACCTGTTGCTGGAGTGTTAGGACAGTATAACGAGACTAAAAATTAAACTTGCTTAGCTAGACAAGATCGCAGAAGAACGAATAGTCAGAAATATGACCAGACCTTTTCGCTAACCTAGCTACGAAAACTACTTCTAGCGACGGTAAGAAGAAAGGTGAACGAATTTGGTCTAACCCCCAGAAGGTCTGTATGGGGTCATCGTCCCAGAAAAAAACATCGTACTCATCGTTTACATTTTGCAAAACAATAACATACATTGGAATCTTACAGATTGGTTAAAACTGCTTTTCATAGTTGCATCCTGTTTTTATTTGCATTGCACGAGTGTGTGGAAGTATTGATAAGACGTATTACGAAGTAAACTTTGCTCTTATGCAATATTTTTTAGGTGACTCTGTTATAGTTTCAGAAAATTAAACTTAAACCCCCCTACTGAGTTAGTAATTGTAAATTTTGGGTCTACTGCTGATGAGCGTTCTATAGTAGAGAATTTAGATTCTCATTCTATTTTTGGAGAAAAATTCCTTGCTTCTACGAGGATTGCCTTTACGTAATTACAAACACTAGGAAGGACAACAAATTTTTTGGAACAAACTGTTTTATTGTTTTTCAAAATATTCACCTTTAAGTTTTATATACTTTTGCTTGCGTTCAAACCACTTCTCGAAGTTGGTATCTCAAAAATGTGGTTTTCAAATGCTTCAACGGCCTCTTCAGGAGATGAAAATCGCTGTCCACGCATTTTT
>JAHWXV010067296.1:0-10599 GCA_024586415.1 Phrixothrix hirtus | reverse complement strand
TAAAAGAACTAGCTGGCAGTAGCCTTCATCACACCCAGAGACCTACAAGAACGAGGCGGAGGGGACGTGACCGCGTAGCGCTCGTGTGTGGTTCCAGGGGGTAACACCCTTGTAACATGTATAAATACCGGGGCTTCTTTCGGAGAGAACATATATTATATTGCTATTATTGCGTGCCTGTCGTAATCATAGACCGCTCCTCATGTGAAATCATTGAAGATAACCTGGTGTGCCTGATTTAATAGGAATTCCAATGTTAGGGGCCAAGGGTCGCCCTTTCCTATGACTGCGTTATGCAATTTCTCCCTATGATCTAATCTTGGTTCTAGCACGCAATGGTACAAGATGTGGTCGAAGTCGTCTGTACGTAGCCCACAGGGACATTTGGGTTCGATTTGCCTAACTCTAAATCTGTTATAGTAGGAGTTGAATGGCTCATATCCGGTCACCAGGTGAATACTGGTTTTTGATAAAGCACTTAGGTTAGTGGTCGTTTTAGGGAAAAATCTATAAACGTTCCTGCCTCTGTCGCTACTGTCCCATATCGATTGCCAGGTTACGCTTGTTATTTTATTGCCCTCCGCGGTGTATATGGCTCGGCTGGTGCCGGCAGGTTCGGTCGGTGGTTCGTAGGGTTTCAGATTACTTATGCTGGAAGTAAGATGTATGTCATTTTGCTTATCTTGTTTGCATAAGATTGTTCTGTACCCTAGTTCTCTAAAATCGATAAGAATGTTGTAAATAAGGCAACCGATAACATTAGAATGGTTATATTGGCTAATCGCCTTGAGCACGGTGATCTGGTCCGCTATCAAAGCTATGCTGCCATGTAGCCCTAGGTTGATAATAGCAAGTCTAAGTTGTTCAACCCCCCCTCAGAATGGTGGCTAATAATGCGTCGTGTGTCGTTAGCGTTTTGGGGAAGTGCCATTGTTTGTGTCCATTATATTGCCACAGCTCAACGACAGTTGGTTGCTGGTGAATCATGGTGCCTATGAAGCCGTTGTCCCCTGAAGTGACCCTGAATATAAATTTGTGAAAGTGGTTAGGCGTGTTATTGATGTTGCAAATGGTCATCAGCCCCTTCTTCCACGGCGGTGGTCGCGTGATCGCTTTCCATTATGCGTTCGCCTCATGTTGGTGTTTAAATTGACCTAGTAAGTGCACTTGAGCTACGATAAGCTGGAGGGGCGGAATGCCCGTCAGAAACTGCAGGGCGTGAGTGGGTGTTGTGCGATACGCTCTGGTGATTGCTATCAGAAATGGTCTTTGCATAGCAGAAAGGTGTCTAACCGAAATAGCTCTATCCACAGATTCCCCCCAGACTTCCGCACCATAGATCACGATTGGTACTACCACTGCCTTGTATATTAGTTTCAATATCCTAGGCGACATTCCCCAATTCGAGCCTACCACCCTTATCAAATTATTGGAAATCTTTTCTACCTTTTCCCTGACATATTCAGCATGTTTAGTCCAAGTAATATTCTTATCGATAATGAGTCCCAGGTATTTCAAGGCATCTTTAAACTGCACTTTAGTACCTCCTGTCCAGATTCTAGGGCTGGTCGACGGTTGTGTAAAATTTCGAATGTTTAGGCTACGGAAGTTAGGTCTGATTAATAGACCAGCCGTTTTACCTATGGAGTAGGTAAGTTTATGCCTGTGAGCCCAGTTTGCGCATTGTTATTATAGCTTAGGCCATGTGTTATCGAATCCCCTAGCCGATTTACCTGGGATCATAACAAGTTGGTCGTCGGCAAAGGCTTGAACTACAGCCACGCCCCCAACTTGGTTAGCTATGTAGTTGGCCTCGTCTGTGATGTTATGAAACCAGTCGTTTATGATCATATTCCAGAGTAGCGGTCCTAGGCTGGATCCCTGCGGGCATCCCCTGTGTATAATGGCAGAATCATGTATACCCTGGATCGTCCTATTGACCAAAAAACTACTTATTATTGCCGTCAGGTAGGACGGGACCCCTTATTCGCAGAGTGAGCATGTAATCGATGCTGGCCACGCCTCATTAAATGAATTTTGAATATCCAACGCTATAATTATGGAGTGAAGTCCTCTATCTTTATTAATCTTGACGTTCGCGATCAAATTCCTAACAGCATCGATAGCAGATCTCCCCTGTCTGAAGCCATATTGTTGTGTGTTTATAATGTTGTTGGTTTCGAGGTGATACGTTAAACGTTTGGCCACGATTTTGTCTAGTAACTTGCCCCAGTAAGATAGTAAGCATACAGGGCGAAATTGACCGCTAGTTTTAGGCATCCAGATTAGCCTAGCAGGTTTCCAAGCCTGGGGGAAATACCCGTCTATTAGGCAGTAATTAAGGATTTTTACAATTAATTCGGGTTCACCTCGAAAATAATGCAAAATAGCCGATCTTAGAATTTTGTCAAGACCGGTGGCTTTGTCAGTCATGTCATGTTCAAGTATTCCCCTAATTTCATGGAAGGTGTTTGGATAAACTACTAAGTTGGAGTTAGTATTTAGTTCTAGGCTAGCTAGGCGTCTGTTTGTGTGTTCATTGTCGTCCAAGTTAAGAGGATCAGAGGGAAACTATTTCTTAATATGATATGCTTCAATGTTAATTGGATCGATGATAAAGACATTGTTGTCGCCCAAAATCGATGTCGGCAATCGATGGGAGGTTTTCTTGTAGCATACGATTTTATACACTACGTTAAAGGGATCCGATGTAGTAGCATTGGTGCAAAGTTCCTTAAACGCCAGCAACTTCGCTTCGGCGATCGTGCCCTTATAAGTTTTCCTTGCACCAATGTACTTAGCGTATGCGTCGTCTATGTCTCCAGGGCAATTCGATCCATTTAACCTGCGCAAACGTTGCCATCGATTTTTTCCTTCCGTAAGTCGCACCTTAACATCCAGAGGCCGTGGTTCCACCATTGATTATTTTGTTTACGTTTGCTGCTAAATTTACTTAAAGGAATCGAGTAGTTACATGCAGCTTGGCAGCTATTGTTAATTAGATCGATTAGTTGCTCGATTCCAGGCCTTCCCTGTGTTAAAAGGTCATTCGCAAGAACAACCCGGCTCTTCCAAAACTTCTGGACCTGTCGTTCGAACGTCTACCAATCAGCACGCTTTATGTTGTAGTGGGTCGAGTCATTTACTTCCGTCCCTATATAAGTATTGTTACTCGAAATTTGGAACATTATGGGTCTATGGTCGCTAAGCATATCTTCTTTCCTAATCGTCCATGCTTCAATGTCTGCACCCTTGTATAGGGTTAAGTCGATATAGCTTCTACGATCCGCGAGTTCATATGTCGGTCCAAATTGCGGCTTGTTAGCAATAATTAGGCCGTTGCGACATATGAAATCGTAGGTTTGTGCGCCCCTAAGGTTTGTCATTCTGTCACCCCAAGCAGCAGATCTTGCGTTAAAATCCCCTCCAATGACGGCTCGGCCGTGCTCGTTTTCTAAGATAGTTTCTATAATAGAAAACTCCGTGTTAAATGTGCCGAACGGTGGACAGTAAACCTAAATTAACAATATGTTATATGGATCCCCCAGATTAATTACCGCTATGTTGTCAGCTTGATATTGTGTTAGTATAACAGCAGAAAAAGAAGTAGCTAGGATTCATCTTTGATAGAAACAGATCGTATTATGGATCCGAATATTGCCGATTAAGAAACAGTCATTGAAAAGGTTGCACCCACAGAAGGCACCCATAGCAGACCGCATTTCCAATTCCGCTCCTGAGCGATTGCTAAATCCAGCTGGTCATGAAAAAAATTACGCAAGTTTTTAATTGTGTTCGCCCTAGGAAGTTTTTCAAGTAGACGTAATATGGTGACCCGTCTTTTTCGACTAACCAAAGTCTAATTAGTGTCCTATACTGTATGTCTAAAGCACATGAAGGGAGGTTAAATAAAAAACTTGAGACTTATCTGGTATAAAACAAGTTTGTCCCGTTCACACAATTCGGATTTAGAGACCGGGGCGGTTAGGCGGCTAGTCTGGAGGCTATGATTGTGGGGGTGAAGGTAAATAGGCATTTATCCCTCACAATACTACTAGATGTTGAGAAATCGTAAAACAGGGTGTGGTGAATAGGTCTATCATACAAATTATTCAAAGCCAGCGTCTTGTTTCGAAATACTAAAGCAATTCAAAATATGCTAACAGACAGAAAGTATCCAATGAACTTAGAGAGGGCTTTTCTTACATCAAAATTTCAGAACAAGGTCTACCTCAGAAATCCCCATTGTCCCGCACGGTATATGTCGTGTACGTTAAAGATACGCTGAAGTTCAATGGTATAGTCAACCCAATCATACTGCAGTATGCAGATGACACAGCCATATTAAGAGTCGGTAAAATGTCGGTGTCTGCAGCTGTAGGTATGAGAGATACAAAACTAATTAGTTTTCCATGGAGGAACTACAGGACACGAAATGCATCTATCGACTGCTTTGGTAGGAGTGAAAAAGTAAAAGATTTCGGTACGCACTTGAGTGTGGTTTACAACAAAAACATACGTGAAGAGTTCCCATGAATCAAAGAGCGACGCTTACTAAAGCATCGATAAACAAGCTATATAATGTTCTAAGAACACGTGCCCCTTTAGTCTAAAATCAAAAAGACAATTGTTGTACGCCAGACTTATGTACGGCGAGATAATTTGGATTAAACTAAATCACTGAGTCGAGCCCACGATCTACAAAGCTCACAACAGAATACTCGTACTTAGAACAATCAGCGGTAACACCAGATACATACATACATATGGACTTATGAAAAGAACTTAAGGTTCCGGATTTAATAGAGATCGCCGAAGAAAGAAGATGCTCGCTGATTAAGGCTATTAAAAACCACTTATGTAAGTAAGTTAGAACAATAGGCAAGAACATACTCTAACATCTCTTTTCTAATATGAAACCTACCTACTCTTCTCATCCCCTCATGGGAAGAGGCAGAAAAAATTCAGCGGCATATGGCTCAAATAAAAAAAATAATGTTACCATTGTTTCATCGGAGTAGTCGTTGAAGTCTCGTAGCAGAGCAATTGCACGAATACAAATTCGAACGTTATGAAGTTCTATAGGATTATTATCACATGAACATAACGTTTGGCAATGGATTCTAAACCGTTTCATAAATTGAATAGTAAACATTCCACATATAGGCGAATAAGAAAGTGGCGACAATGGACGTGCATTTCCATCCACTTATATTGAATTTAAATCTACCTAAAATAACTACTACCAAACGAGGTAGTTTGATAAGCAAGTAAACATGCAAGATATGGCGCCACCACACTAAAATCTATATTATTCTGTTAAAATGCATTCCTCTAGATGGCGTCATAGTGATTTTCAAAAACATCTGCAAATTAGTTTGTGTTTGACAGTCGTTTAAAGTAAATGACTTGTATTAGTTCCGCTAGAATGGAAAAAAGTGATTTTCACGTTCTCATTAAACATTATTTCCTGCGTGGAAAAACAATAATGGAAACAACACAGAATCTTGACAAACGTTATCCGTACTCTGCTTCATCAACTAAAATGATTCACAAATAGTTTAATGGTTATCGTTATGGTCGTACAAGCGTTCGCGATGCTCAGAGGTCTCGCAGGCCAAAAGATGCTTGTACACAGGAAATAATAACAAAAATACATGATCTTGTGTTGCCAAGTCGTTGAGTGAAGGTGCGTGAGATTGTTGAGGCTTTATTAAACTTGTTGATTGGTACAGTAGCTTCAATTTTACATGCTAATTTGGATATGAAGAAACTTTCTACAAGATGGGTTTGTTATTTGCTGACAGTGGACAACAAACGTAATCGTTCAACGACTTCAGAGTATTGTTTGAAACTGTTTAAGCGTAGTGCATTAAAATTTTTGCATCAATTTTTACTGTTGATGAGACCTGAATCTACCACTATATTCTGGAAACCAAAAATCAATTGAAACAAAGGGTAGAAGCTGGTTCAAGTGAATCAAAGGAGGCAAAAGTGGTGCCGTAGGCTGGTAAAGTTATAACAACAGTGTTTTGAAATGCTTTCGGAATTATTTTCATTAACTATCCTCAAAAATGTAGAACAATAACACGAGAGTATTATTTGTCGTTTTTAGACTACTTGAATGAAAAAAATCAAAAAAATTGGCCACATTTGGCAAAGAAAAAATTTTGTTTCACCATGATTGCAAAAATACATGAATTGCATTTTTTATTCTAAACATGAAAACTTGGCTTGCTGGTAAGAAATTTTCATCGCATGAAGAAGTGATTGCCGAAGTTGACGCGCACCTGTCACTTTTATAAATCTTCTTGAATATCGTTGGAATAAATGTATTGAATTGGGAGGAACAATGTTAAAAAATAAAATGATTTTACCTGACTTATTGAACTACCCTCGTATTTATCTTAATGTTTAATTGGAACTACATCTTTAAAGTCCAATTAATATGTTAACCTTCTTACATTAAATTTACGTTCATAATATCAATTTGATTTTATGATTATAGCTAATCGCAATTAGAACGGTAATTTGGTAAAATCGTGTCATTTTTTCAAGATTTTCAAAGTTAAAAAAGCAAAATATTAAAAAACGGACATGAGTTCGAAGGTAAACTGGCATCAGATAAGGTAAAAGATACAAACTAATTATAAATACAAAATTTCTTCAACATTTAGGTAATAAAATCAAAAATAATTATTTATAGTTACCAATATTTTGTTATACAGTTATAAATGTAAAACAAAAAAATTAAACTCAGCATAAACTTTTCTGACCAGTACATTGAATAAAATAATGTAAAGATAACGGAAAATGACTTTGCATGTACAACAAAAAGTTGCAATACATTTTTTCTGAAATGAGTAGATTCCAAAGTAGTTGTACTTAATTTTTTTAATTAGATCTCGTTTGTAATTGGAATTGTTGTATAGGACAATAAATATGCAGTCGACTGAATTTATAATAGCAAATAGTTGTATATAATGTATTTGTTAAGAAATTTACAGTAGTATTTGCAACTATACCTCAATATTTCGGAATTTACGAAATGTTCAGTTTAATTCATTATACATTAGTAGATATAATTTTGAAATATGGGCACAACATTATGGGCACTCAGTACTTATATCTAAAAATGATCGTAGAAAACAATTTTGATTGCGATCTATTAACAAAATATTTTTAAAGATAATTTTACAAAATGTGTATGTTTTACTCTACCATGTGCAATTCTTTTTTACTGAGATCCATACATTAAGATTCGTCAAGATTTGCATTCTTTTGAATTTATACAGAATTTAATGTTGGTTGATTATAATAGTTATTTCCACAGTCATAATGTAAAAAAAAGTTTACCTAAAATAAAATTTCGCTATAAACTTTTATTTTCATAATTAACTAATCAAAACTATTTTGTAGAGAAAGCAACAAATTGAAGTATGTACATGGTTTCAAAAATAATATGTACGATCTTTTACGGCAACAACACGTAACCAGCTGATTCATTCCTTATAGGAAAACAAGATAATTAAGTACGAAAGGTAATTTGATATAATATAAATATAATCGCTTTATATGTTTTAAATATGATTTGTAGTCAATAGCAGGCTCGCAATCGGTTCATATTTGTGATCAATGTTTATAAAAATTTGTAAAAGTTTGTTTTGAGCTAGACTAACGTTTTCCTCAGATTTGGATTTACTAATTTACTAACTATATGCACGTAAGTTAAATATTGACTCCTATTTCCCAGACACCCAGTACAATGTTGTCACCTTTATCTTCATTTTGAATTCTAAATAAATCTGACGTTTGCTGTTTAACTTTTCCTAATACACATTCCTAACAAAATGACACCTTGAAAACTGTGGGTATCTTATGATCTGTAGAACAAAATTTGTCCATGCAGTTTTTTCAAAAGTATAGTTTTCGAAATATTAGCAATTATAGTATTAAGTCCAACCGTAGATAGTAATATAGTTGCCCTCGATGTGTCTTACTTATGAGTAGTATATCTTGAATTAGGAACATACATATGTTTGTTTCTAAAAATATTTATTCCAGAAGGTAACGTTAAAACAATCTTATGTTACCTTACCTAACATATTTTAGAACAGTATTTCTCAATCTCCGATACACGAATCTACTAGGTAAGTAAAAAATTTAAAAACAATTTTGCAAAGCAAAATAAATAAGAAATGTATTTTACAATTGTCCTTTTTGTTTACAATGGTAATTTTTAGGGAATAATATTGACACTGGTCGGTGTAAAGAGAGTCGGTTATTTTGTTTTAAAATATTTCCATAGAGAACTTTACGAATTTTAAAACAAAATTAATTGTATTAATGTCATGTCTAACATTTAAGATATACCAATTTAGAATTGTTGTGTTTTTAACAAATAATTTTGGTATCAAGCAATCAATAAATTTAAAAATTAAATCTTAAGGTGTAACAGCTGACTTAAAATTGTTTTGTTATTTCAAAGAAAGTAAACAAGGTGAAAACATTTTATAGGTCACTTACTACGAGTATGTTTTAAATAAACATAGCGTATTTTTATATTAATATTAAATTACAGTAATACGTGTTTGATATTATTCCATTCATAACTCCGTCTAGTTATCAATTAAATTTCCAAAATTTAAAAACCATTTTTGAAAACGTTATAAGAAAATTGTGCTCTAGATGTCATAAGATACCCACAGTTTGCGCATTGTCACTTCTTTTTAGGACACCCTGTATAGATTTCATTCAATTTTAGTTTCTTTAAAAATTTTCGCTATTTAAACAGTTTAAAATGTTTGTAAAGCAATGAGTAATGCAGAGTTTTTCATATTTCTCTAATTTATGATTTTTTGACGTACAAGACGTATTCAGAAACTAAAAGATTGACTATTAATATAGAACTACAATTCATTTTCAAAATAGTTCATTACCATCGCATTTGGAATATACCATATTTCTATGTAAAGACAAAAATTGACATTTTATATTTATTTAAACACATTCAATTATACTAAAACTGTATTCAAATTTTTATAAGTACTATAATTTTGATAACATACTTTTCGGGCCATTTTAATTTTTAGAATTCGTAAAATTGTAAAGGATATTTCATTGTTATAGGACATAATTTTATTATTAGGTGTACGATTTTAAATTACATTGAAGGTAGGCCTTATAAGTACATTTGTACCATATACTACATTCAGAATCAAAGAATATTTTCCTTAACCTTTCCGAGTTTACAATTTAAAATAAGATAATACAATGTGAACTGAAAAATTTACCTTTTTACTTTCTCTTACCTATATGAAATACAGTACTGAGAAATTATTGTTTTCGCCCAAATGTTCGATGTCGAAATTTTAGTGGAAATATACGTTTTCGTGCGTGTGTGCGTGCGTGTATCCATACGTGCATGCGTACGTGCATGCACGCATGTGTGTGTGTGTGTGTGTGTGTGTGTGTGTGAACAAGATATCTCGAAAACGAAATATCGTAGGTAAACAAAATTTTATATTTGAGTTTATTTCAATGCTCGCACGCGACTGCAACAATTTCATTAAAGCAATAACCATAAGTGCCACTTCAATCTTGTCATTTTTTGGTTTTTTGGAATTTTCCCGAAATCAGTGCTTACGATTTTTTTAAAATTTATTGTATTTCTTAGATATTTAATGTCCTTTCATATAATTAACACAATTTCTCAGAAAAATGTCCCTAAAATGAGTAACCGGAAGTACTTTTACCATTAACTGTGTATCTCATAGGTAGCAAACTGGTACTCCTAAATAAACAAAGATTTATATTCGAGATCCTAACTACCTTTGTATGCTAAATCAAGAATTTCGTTAAAATCGAATGACCGAAAGTACAATTTTATTTCTGTTATTTTTGATATTTTCAAAATTTTCGTTTCTCGCGATTTTCTTGAAATCGACTCTAAAAAGTTTCTTAAAACTTAATATATTTCTTAGCTATTTCATTCTGTTTTATAAGAAATAATCAGTTTACCTAATACATTTTCAAAAATCGAGTAACCGGAAGTACTTAGTATATTAATTGTGAACAATATACCTCAAAAACCAAATATCATATACAAATGAAATTGTATATTTAAATTTTTATCTTCTGCCCATGAGACGCCAAGAATTTGCTTAAAATCAAATGACGGGAAAAGTCACTTTATTCTTGCGATTTTTAATTTTTTTTGCGATTTTACCGAAAACAGTTATAATATTTTGTTTTAATGTGCTACGGTGTAACGGTTTAAAATTAACTTATGAATTTTCTATAAAATTGGTATTAATTTAATACATTTAGTTGGCACATATAAATTATGGGAGTTTCGTTTGTGTGATTTTAGACAAGAAAATCGTTCATTATTATTGTTATTGTAAATTGTTTGAGTACCGCTGTCATTTTGGTCACGTCTCCAGCAGCACGCGGTCTTGTTTCTTGCGCTCTGGTTTATTCACCAGACTACGCGGCGATTCATTTGTGCGAATGCTTTCGATTTGGTAACACATGCAGTTTTGGGATAGTTGCCTGATAATTTCAGGGTAAGATTAAATTATTTCGTTTCTTAGGGTT
>JAHWXV010067125.1:0-10905 GCA_024586415.1 Phrixothrix hirtus | reverse complement strand
TATAGGAGAACCACGCCTCGCTCCACTGTAGCTTTGCCGGCTGTTGCTAAAACACTGGTGTTTCTGCCACATGCGTTATTGCGATTTCGTCTTGTGACAAAATGCAATTTGACGGCATCTGTGTTAAGATGTAGACCTCGACCAATAGTATTCAGAGTGTTTGAAGTATATTCTCCGATTAGTGAGATTTTAAATGATGCCAGTAATTTATTTAAAATACAGGAGTTTGATTTGCTTAATCATACACATCACTTGATCATTAAAACGTGCAGTATTAAACAATTATGAATCATAAACAACTACCTTTAATTCAGTTCGGTACTTAATTTTATAATTATTATAATTAATATTATTTCAAATAAAATGTCTTGTGACCTTGAATTAAATCGGATTTTATTATTTCTATATTTTTACTCCCCTTTTATAGTTATTTATTTTATATTTAGACTTCCATTTATAGATTTATTTTAATCATTAATTGTATGACTCATAATCTGGTTTTATTGTATTGTACTTTTTACATTTATTATTTATTGTTTATTTTATAGTTTTAATCTGCTTTGATATTTTTACTGCTTTACATTCCTTTGCTCTTTATAATTTTGATTATTTAAATTTAATTATTATTCTTAATGCCATGTATGCTATTCCTGTAATTGGCTATTAGCTGTTGGAATAAACTTGCTATTATTATTATTACTATTATTATTATCATTATTATTATTATCCGTGTTCTGCTTCCACCAACCTAAAAAAGAAAACAAAAGGGAAAAGAATAAAAGGAAGTCAAAAGAAAAAGGAAACATATGTAGAGCATAAATATAAACAATGAAATAAAGAGTCGTTTGAACTGAAAACATACAAAAAATGCATTGATTACTATATTGTACTTAAATCTGATTGGTAAATAATAAATCTTAGATATTAGAGAGTAGGTGCTAGGTTGATCAGTGCAACTAAAATTAAATTAGATAGCCGCATATATCATCAAGTAGAGAATTGCGAGCATAGTAGGTAACTTTTCTGTGGTTTCTTAAAAGCTCCTGAATTGAAATATTTTACTTCTGTAGGTAGTGAATTAATTATTGACCTATGCTGCGAATATACTTTTCATCACCCGGATATCCCGTTAACAATAGCTAACTTAATCCAACATAAACTTAAAAAAAAGCAGACACTCTAGTCTTTGAAAAAACCTACAGATAACCACACGTACACCGAGAAGAAGTTAGAACCCTTAAAAAAATTATTAAGTCTTCTGAAAGTCCCTATAATTTCCCCATTTGAATAGTACCAAAGAAACCAGACGCTTCCGGCAAAAAAAATCGCGAATCGTGATTAACTACAGAAAATTAAATCAAAATACGATAGAAGGTACATTCCCTTTGCCGAACGTTGAGACAATTTTAGACAATTTAGGATGGGTAAATTATTTCGCTGCTTCAGATTTAGCTTCTTTATTCTAATAAATTGCAATAGACGCTAAAGAGCGCTAAAAAACCGCATTTTCAACAGAAGAAGGGAATTATCAATTTCGATGCTTACCCATCGGCTTAAAAAGTTCTTCTTCAGCAATGTTTAGTTACTTAGACGACATAATTGTTTATTTAATTTCACTACAGGAGCACAAGGTTTTTCAATGCTTCCGCTGCACTAACTTAAAAGAAAACTAGACAAATCCGAATTTTTCCATAAAACATGTAAATATCTAGACTATATCATTTCACTAGACGAAATGCGACCAGATCCTTTCAAAATCCATGCCATCATTAATATCCCTATTCCAAAAACCAAGACTGAAATTAAAAGTTATTTAGGTCTATTAGGCTATTACCGAAAATTTATAAAAAGCTTCACAAAGATTGCAAAACTTTTTACAAGATATTTGAAAAGTAACAATACAGTGCAGCATCGGAATCCTTTATAAACGCTATTAATCGGACCAAGATATTATTAACCAATGGACCATTACTACGACACCTTGACCTTAATAAAACTTTTGATGTAGCGACCGGCGCTGGTAAACTTTTCCTTGGAGCTATACTTTCCTAAGACCAAAAACTAATAGATTACGTATCACGAACAATAAGCGAAACCGAACAACAATATTCAACTATTAAGCGCGAACTTTTAGCAACCGTTTGGGCTACAAAACAATTTAAACCATATCTTTTTGGGACAAAATTTATTTTGCATTCAGATCAAAGACCTTTGGTTTAGAAATTTAAAAGGACCAAATTCAAAATTGACGCGCTGGTCCCTCAAATTAGAAGAATTTAATTTTGACATAAAACACCCTTCTGGAGAAAGCAATAAAGTAGCAGACGTATTATTATGAATTAACATAAATCCCTTGACTATATCTGATGAATTTCTGATTGACATTGATGACATAATACGTGACGTTGAACCAAACTTAAACTCTTGCAGTATAATTCCCAGTAATACTGAAATTTCTAACATAGAAGAAATTTGTGAATCCACAGCTTCAACATCCGAATCTCTTGAATCAGATCATAACAATGGATCTCTTATAAACACTGTATATACGCATCTGGAACCACTCCTGCTATTCCTATATATGAAAATCTCTTACAATGTTCTCAAATCAAATTCAATTTATCGATGCTACGTTACCTAAACAACTAAAAACAACTTTCTTTGACGGCAGTAAATTAGCAAGAGTTTATTTTAATAAATACAATAAAGGCAAAATTTAACGACCTTTTTAACCCATTCTGCCTTCCTGTTTCTTCCCCACTGATTTTCTCTATAACGAAGTTTCTCACTATATAATTTCCATTTCCAATGACAATACATCAAAATTATTTAGATGCATGACACACTTACTAACTTACATTACTAACAAAGACGAGCAAGCTAAACATATTACCATACAACTAAAATCAACCACAGAGACATACAAGAGGCGAGAGGAAAATTGAAACGAAAATATTTTTGAAAAGTATGACCAATGACAATAAAGACTACGTAAATGCGAAATTTACAAAACTGACAAATAGAATAGACAACATATAAAACAACCTTTAAATGTAACGCCAACTTCTAACAGACTATTTCACGCTGTACACATGGATATTTTTCAAATCAGCAACCAAAAATATTTGAAATAATTGATGCATTTAACAAATTTGCTCAAGTTTATCCTTTAAAATCCAATAACCAAATTGACATTACATCCCAACTGTTTTCCTGCAAACTAGTTATACCAACCCTGATACTATTATAGCAGACAACGAATTTAAACAACAACGCTTGAAAAATTAAATAGCTTTTCACAAAATTAATTTCCACATCACTGCACCTTCTAACCGTCAGTCCAACACAATAGTAGAACGATTACACTCAACATTAATTAAACATTACCGACTTTTAAATGACGCACTCGACAAGAAAAAGATTCAATACGATCATTAAATCCACTCCAACTTGAAATTTACACCTTTTGAAATCCTTTTTGGACACACACAGACAGCAAAAACATTTTTGACTTAGATTTTGATAAAATCTTTATAAAATCCTACATAGCATAGCATAAAGACAAAGTGCAACACTTTTACGAATATCTAACTGGCAAACTGACAGTGAAAAGATAAACACAACGCAAAATTAAATAAATCACTGAAAATATATACACTCAAGTTAGGCGATAAAGTTTATGTAAAATCACACTTTAGAGACAAGAAAGGATCGCGATTCATTGGACTTTACACTATATAAAAAATAAGCGAAGATGACACTTATGACTTACGCAGCAAACTTTAAAACAAACTCCAAAATCAATTCCATTCTAGATATAATAAATATACCTTTTACTCATGATTGCCCTATTCAACCCTTTGAACTATGCATTTCTACTTATTCTGATCTATAAACCTCTTTAATCTTTTCATAATCTAATCAGCTTTAACTTTCCTTAATTTCCGACGGGACTTTCTGCGTGGATAGCGTCGTGGAAGGACTTGTTTGCAAAGAGAAAGTTAAGTTATAGTTGCATTTTCAAGTAAATTTAAATAAATTAAAATTATCTGCTTTGAAATTGAGTATAGTCTTCTGATTGTGTTTGTGGTTAGTTTCTGATACAAATAATAATTAATAACACTCTGGTAATTAGTATAGTTTATTTAAATAACCAACGGAAAGATTTATTCATTAATAGACAATTGTAACAATAAATACAAGGCCGAGCGTTCGGTGTGATAGTGGCGGCTTATCTATGCCTGCACTCGTACTGCGTAGATACCCATGACCTCCGAGGCGTACGCGATGTCCGGGCTTGGAACCACCTGCGCCTCTGGAGCGAAACGGCAGCAGTTATCTTCGGATCCGGGCTCCGTTATGAATGTCAGCGTCGAGACGCCGGGAAGTTGCAGCGAGGCCCTGCAAAACGTCATAATAAGGGTTAATTTCGCAATTTCTGGAATGCTAGATTTTATCAACACCTGCAAGTCTGGCGTAGAGAAGAAGTCTGGCGCCGTGTGGGGTGTCACGGACATCCAAGCGGCACTGACGGAACTGGTAGCAATCACAGTAGCTGCGGAAAGTAAACAGGCCCATTTTGTTGATTATGTAGTGGAGAGGACGGCACGCGAATTCTTTAAACTGCAGTAGCCTGCTGCTCCTGCTGCAACTTATGGTAGAGTGGCGGCGGCTCCGCCTAGTGGGGATGGAACTTATGCGCTAACTGCACCTCCTGCCCCTCAAAGAAGATTCAAGGCAATTATTAAGCCAAAAGATGAATCAAAGGTGTCCTTTTCGGAGGACACTTTTAAATTACTTACTACGCAGCTGACACCGGCGGAACTTGGCATCAAACCGCCGCGAATAATTAAACTCTCCATCAAATCGGTTTTATTGGAGATGGTCGAAGATTTTTGGATGGCTTTGTGGGGCACCCTGCTCTCGCCAGAGTGCAGCTTGCTTCGGCGGTACAGGCCAAGTTGTGGCCCAAAGTTATTATTTATGACGTGCCTGCAAATATAACTAAAGATCAGCGGATTGATGAAATTGGAAATCAACATACCTGCAGTGTGGCGGGTAGCGTAGTGAGGACCGCCTTTCTTGTTGGGAAGCGGGGTGGGGAGCGAACAAAAAACTGGGTACTGGTGGTGTATCCGAGGGTGCGGCAGGCTGTGATTTTTGCTGAGCGCCTCTATTTGGGATGGACGTCATGCAGAGTACGGGATTTTGTGAGAGTGTCGCGATGCTTTAACTGCTAGCGCTTCGGGCAAGGCTCCAAATTCTGTAAAACAATGCGGCTACTGTTAACGCTCCGAGCATGAGTATAAGGACTGCCCATCACGAGGAAGTAAAAATCTGTATAGGTGCGCGGTCTGCCTCCGTATGGTAGCTAGGCTTGAGCTCGCTAATCACGATACCTCTGATTCTAACTGTCCACAGTACCAGCGCCGACTCCAGGACGAGGTGAACAAAACAGTTTATCCGACAGAATAATTATTCTATTGGCAAATTTCAAGAATTCCCGAAAATTTGCTTTAGAACTTTACGGATAAGTCCTGGAACACGGCGCTTACAACACATTAATGCAAGATACCTACACTTTTAAATTTAATGATAAGTATAAGCCACTGGCATTGCGTGGATACAGGTACCTGAAACATTGCGATCAAAAACTCAATAACGTTGTTTTAGTTAAAGACCATTTTTGTAACGAAAACTTTTCTACCGTGTGCTTAACTATAAATAAAAGAAACATTTACTGTGTGAACGTCTATTTATCTCCGTTTAGTAATTTTGTTGGTGAATTAAACTTTTTGAGCCAAATACTGGATAACTCAAATAATAAATTTGTGCTGATTTGTGGGGACCTTAACGCGTGCTCGACGCTTTGTAACGAATCATGAGGAGTTCGTGGTTGATGCGGACCTGGAAATTTTAATTGTGCATGGTAAACAATTTACGTTCGAATCTGAACTGCATTGCAGTAACATTGACCTTACTATGATTGCGTGCGCTCCGCCAGATCTTGTGTTTAATTTGGATGTTCAAACTGAAGTGCATAATTCGGACCCCAGGACGCTCTCTACGATAATTAGTGGTGCTAGTAGAAACCCGCCGGAAATCGTGAAACATTGGCCTATTGGTAAATTGAAGTCACCGAACGTTGTAAATGACCTTGTTAAACTAAACAGTGACCTAAATTCGAATTACCACGTGCTTGAGCAACCTAATGTTATAGACTGCGCGGTTCGTGAACTGATCCGAGGTATTCAAGAAATTATGAACTCCGTGGCAATACCCAACCAGGCCGGATTGGTGGACAGAGGAGGGGGAGACCGCCAGGAGGGAATACCTAAAAAATAAGAGCAACTTATATAAAAATGCGCATGCAAACATAAAACAACAACTATTTGACATCATGCTCTGCCATAAACAAAAATTTTTTCATGCAATAGAAAAAGCCAGCAAAAAATCATGGGAAAAATATGTACACAGGGAGTTGGCGGTGAACCCAGGGGTGCTATATACAAGATGACTCGGGGGAAGACTCTACGACTTGGTCTTTTTACTTCCGTGCCGGACTACGGAGGCAGCGAGTCATGGACGCCGGAGGAGGCGGCGCGAAACCGTCTGAAGTTCTGCTCCCGGATGACAACAACAACGTGCAACGCGTCTGGCAGCAGGATTATGACACTCTCGCAGATTGGGGGGGGGGAATCGATCTGCCCGCGGTGGGCGACCTGGAGGCCTCCGTTGCTGGGATACGTACTGGCAAATCCCCGGGCCTTGATGGTATCTGCGGAGACGTAGTTAGGACTGCTTTTAAAAGCATTAAAAGTTTTGTACATAAATTGTTTTGTGCTTGTGTTCGTGTTTCGTACTTTCCACGCGTTTGGAAAAGTGTAAAACTAGTTTTAATTCTCAAAGACTTGAATGCTCCACCGGGATATACTAAGATCTACCGTCCTATTACCTTACTCGACAAATTTGTTAAGGTGTTTGAGAGAATAATTAAATTCAGAATACATAACGAACTTACCTATATACATTCTCCGAGGCAGTTCGGATTTGTGCGTGGTAAATCTACAATTCTAGCGCTTCAGCGGTACTTGCACGATATAAATGTACGAAAGCGCAATGTGATTTCTGTCTGCATTGATGTACAAGGCGCCTTCGACTCACTGTAGTCTTCGGTACTGCTACAGGTGTTTAGGGGATGGGGACTGACTAACAAAACTCAGAAAATAACTAAAAGTTACTTAACGGATAGAAATGTTACTTATCAGATGTGTTCTGGACCTCTCAGGAAGGCACTGGCCCAAGGCTGCCCTCAGAAATAAATTTTGGGTCCCACCCTTTGGAACCTTTTACTGGACGACCTACTTGAAGAAGCTCTTCCTGAAAGTGCGTCTATACAGGCATACGCTGGATCTTGCTTTGGTGGTGGTGGCTGATATCAGACATGACCTGTTGAATTTGACTCGGACGTCACTAAGCGTCGTCCAGGGGTGGGCAAAGAAATTTAAGCTAATGATATCTGCCATCAAAACGCAGCTTTTCGTAAATAGGTCCTGACGTAGAACCCATCAGTGGATCCTAAATTTCCAAATAAATGGCAATAAATCCGAAATTGTAAGTAGCTAAAAGTACCTGGGCTTGCCTATTGATCGAAAATTAAACTTCGAGCAACACACCAGACAGGTAAATGACCAGTCGAGGACCATCCTCTGCAGACTCATAAATTTGGCACGAGTCACCTGGGGAGTTGACGCGACGGAGTCGGCTTCCGCCATCTATAAGGCCGCTATCCTCCCCATCGTGATGTACGTTTCAGAGATATGGGACTGCAAGCTGAATATCTATAACATCAACCAGAGCCTAAGGTCGAAGCAAGCCATAGCAGCCAAGTTTGCAACCCGGGCTTACCGCTCTGTCTCGGCGGACGCAGCAGATGTCTTATGGGTATTCCCACCGGTTGACTTAGTTATTGAATACAGGATCTGCCTGAAGCAAATAAGGAAGAGGCGTGGCTTCAGTTTTGCTCGCGAAAATTACAGAATTGACGATTTTTCGTCGATAAGACATATTAAGGAGTACCTGCAAATCCGGATTGAAGATGAATGGCAGCTCCGGTGGGACACCCCAAAAAAGGAGATACACCTACAGGCTGTTCCCAAGGGTGACCTCAAACCTGCAATACCAACCTGGATGCTTTAGAACGCAGCTGGCGACGGGGCATGGTGCATTCTAGGTACATATGTTCCGGGTTGAGCGTGCCCTCACGAAGAATTGCTTGCACTGCCCGCAGCACATAGATGACCCGAAGCACCTCTTACTTTGATGCCCCGCCTACCGTGGTCAGCGAACTGCGGTAGTCCAATCCTGCGGGCAACTACCGACCTTCTTGGAATTTTTGGAGTTGGACAACACCTTGTTGGGACCATTCCTTCGCGAGGGGAATGGGGAGTAGAACAGGAAGTGACGGGATGTGAGTTCTTGCCTAGTAGTGCGTAACACTTGAACCGACGAATCCGAATCTGAAACAAATCGAATCATCGTCTATTTTGTAAATTATTTATGTTTATTTTTTACAAGAATTTATTTTTATTTTTATTTTTGAACTTTATCATCGAACTGTTATTTTAAACTTATTTATTTTGAACCTTATTATGAATATTAATGAACCTTTGAGGTGAATTTGTGTTATACTGAATGATTGTTGTTTATGTATATCCGATATGTAGAGATATGTTCTGGAAATACCTAGATGACTGGACTACCGCTGAATCAGAAATATCGAGGCAGCACTGGGAACTAGCCAGGAATACTGTCCGTGTTGCAGCCACGCTTCCATCGATGACATGGAAACATAACGACTAAAATCTTTGTAGTACTGTATAAATTTAAAAATCTTACATTTGTTTAAATAACCTGCATTATTAAATTTACCGCAAAGGAACACCCAATGCGCTTTCGACGCCTTGTTTTTTTTAATATCCAACGGACTTTCGTAGTGGACAACGTTGCGAACGGACTTGTTTTCACCAGCGGAAGTTATTTTTATTTAGTTCTATCAACTTGCGATTAAATTAATTTATTATACCTTGATTTGTACCTAAAGATTTTAATTGTTACGTGGATAGTGTTTTAGTTCTCAGATGTGTAATTGAACACGACTAGTAATTAGTTCACTTGTTAAATTTTACAATGGAAAATTTTATTTTATTTATTTTTTCTAACAATTTAAAGCTATAAATACAAGGTCGAGTGTTTGGTGTAGATAGCGGCGGCTTGTCTGCGGTTGCACTCGTACAATGTAGATAGCCATGGCCTCCGAGGTGGGGTCGACGTCCAGGCTTGGCATCACCTGCGCCTGTGGATCGAACAGGCGGCGATCATCTTCCCACCCGGGCTCCTGTATGGAGATAAACATCGAGACGCTTGGACTTTGTATTGAAGCCTGTAATATGTTATATCCAAGGTTAATATCGCTTTTACTGGCCTACTGGAGTTCATTAATATCTGCACGGCGGATGTGGAGAAAAAGGACGTCCAGTCTTCCTTGAGTGAACTGGAGGCAGTCAACATGGCGGCGGAGAGTAGACAGGTCCCCTCATTGGATTATGTAGTGGAGAGGATAGCACAGGGGATCTTTGAGCAGGAGCAAGCTCCTGCACCGGCCTTATCTTATAGTATGGTGGAGACGATACCGACGCGTGGGGGTTGTTCCTCTTCACCAAAAAAAGGTTTAAGGTCATTATTACACCTATCGATAAAAAAAACGTGTCCTCATCGGAGAACATTTACAAGTAACATACATCTCAGTTGACCCCGGTGGTACTTGGCATTAAACCGACTGGGATGATCAAACTTGCTAATAATTCGCTACTAATGGAGTCGGCAGCGGATTGCTTAGGTGGCCTGGTGGAGCACCCAGCGCTTGCCAGGATGTAGATAGCGGCGCCCGTACCGGCAAAGTCGTGGCCCAAAATAATTATATATGATGTGCCTGTCAATGTAAGTAAGGAATATATTGAAGAAATTGGGAAACAACATACCTGTACTATGGGGAGTAACGCTGTTAAGGCAAGTTTTCTTGTAGGGAAGAGGGGGGAAAAACAGCAAATTGGGCCGTGGAGGTGCATCTGTGGGTGCGGGGAGCAGTGTTATTTGCTGAGCGGATGTATCTGGGCTGGACTTCATGGAGGGTGCGGAACTTTGTAAGAGTGTTTCGATGTCTTAATTGCTAACGTTTCAGAGACGTCTCAAAATTTTGTAAGTCTGCAAAACAATGTCGCTGCTGTGCATAGACTGACCACGAGATTAGGGACTGGCCATCGGGTGGAAATAAAAATTACACCGGTGCGCGAACCCCCCCGTGTAGGAGCCAAGGTTAAGCTCTCTAAACACAATACCTCCGATCTAAAGTGCCCAATGTACCAACGTCGCCTCCAGGATGTAGAAAATAACATGATTTATTCGATAGAATGAATGTTCTATAGGCAAATTTCAAAAATTCCCGGACTTTTACCTTAGAGCTTTACCGTTATATCTTGGAGCACAGCGCTGACAGCATCTTAGTGCAGTAACCATACATGGTTAAATGTGGCGACAAATATAAACCACTGGCATTGCGCTGATACATGTACCTGAAATTTAGCGATCAAAAGTTTAACAACGTAGTTTTGGTTAAAGATCGTTTCTGTGATTTTGTTGTTCTTCCGACTTATGTAACGAAAACATTTCCACTGTGTGTCTATCAACAAACTAAACATTTATTTTGTGAACCTCGATCTATCTCCGTCTTGCAGCTTTGTTGCAGAATTAAATTTTTTAAGACGTATACTTGACAGCTTAAGCAATACCTTTGTGCTGATTTGTGGTGACTTGAATGCACGTTCCTAATCATGGCATAACGTTATG
>JAHWXV010067037.1:0-10468 GCA_024586415.1 Phrixothrix hirtus | reverse complement strand
ATTCTTTCGGCCATCTTTAAAAGCTCTTACCCATTTGCGTACCATTCCATCACTCATTATGTTTTGTCCATACACATGACAAATGTTACGGTGAATTTCAGCTGCTTTCACACCTTTAGCACTGAGAAAACGAATTACAGAGCGTATTTCACAGTCGGCGGGATTTTCAATGGGCGGAGGCATTTCAAATATGAACAAACGAATGTAAACACGCTGAATGTTGCCGTAATGGTGGCCGTCGCTTGCCAACAGATGTAGGTATACAGTGTACATGCGCATGACACCGTCCGCAGCACTGCAGCGGAGGAATTTCAAAACGTTACTTATTTAAAAAACACGCCTCGTAAATAAATATTTGATGAATGGAATATATTCTGACTACTGATCATTATTAAATTCATATTCTCTAAACGCAGTGTGTATGTATTGATAACCGTGTAGCCTTTCTTAATTTTTGTTAAATGCCAGGTATTACCTAATCAAAACAAATTATATTTCATTTTAAACAACATTAAAATTTAATTGCAACTAAACAAAATTGTACCTAATCTTTAGTTATGATTGAATATACCAAGAACACTGGAACTACATATACTGACTTCAATAAAAAACGCATTACCTAGAATTAGTTGAATTATTTTATTGAAATTTTTACAAACGATGTAATTTATCGCTACAAACAAACGATTAAAATTTAAAAACAAAAGAACAAAAATAGAAAAAAGTATTTTCAATAATGAGTTGTCCCGCTACTATTTGATATGTAGTCATTTAGACGGCGCGGCGTGGCATGCTGTCAATCAGTGTTCAATATCAGCCTGTGGTATAGCATTCCATGCTTCCTGAATCCTCAGCCGAAGATAGTGCAAGTCATCTAGAGGGTCTGGTAAATCATTCAGCCGCTCACCGCTCGCATCCCATACACGCCCAATGGATGACAAATCAGGCGGCCGAGCAGGCAATGGGAGGACGACAATGTTAGATTCTTCCAAAAAGCGTGTTGGAAAATTTCATTTTCCAACCCCCAAAAATATAGAAGTGCAACAGGCTCCAGCATATTGGCAATGTAACCGGCTGCGATTAAGTTGCAATCAATGAAGACCAAGGGTGATCTGTTATCATAATATATTGCACACAATAACAAGCTCCTAGTGTGAGGGCTGTATTGTGTTCCACAAACAATATCAAATTTTTGCGTTCTCCACGCACCCGCCTAGCCCTCCTATGACCATAGTAGGCCCACAAACAAAATTAAGACTCATCATTGAATACAATTTGATGCCGTACTTATGCCCAATTCGCTCTTAGGTTGCTCTATTCTGGTCTGAGAGCACGGTGACATGGGGTCAGAGAAAGACATAGAAATGGACGGTGCAAATGCAGTCCATTAGATTTTATCCGGCGATAAAGAGATAATATTGACATTATGCATCCCGAACCTCTCATCCAGTCTATTGCAATTGACCGAGTTGTGAAAATCTGTCTCTTGTGGCCAAAAGTCTTAAACGACATTCTTCACGATTTGTAGTCGCCCGGGTACAATCAGATTCAGGGCGATGTTGTTAAACCCCTTCTTCAGACCGTCTGGACCAATATTTCACCATCGTTGCAACATTACCATTTACATGGCCAGTAATATCTATAAGCAAATTCCGGCCTCTCTCCGGCCTTTGCTCCCTGCGTATATTTAAAGAGTTCATTTATCTGCTGAATTTTTCTCAAAAAACAAGTTAAAAGTCCCAAGCTTAAAGGAATAAGTTCACATTGTATACAATCACTTTGCCTTCAGTTTTGTAACCATAAAACCATAATTATAATTATTTTAACATTTTTTTTATATTCTTATTATAACTGCATAGAAATAATTAATCAAATTACGCGTGGAAATAAGGTATTTATAACCAACAAGCAATACGTGTAACTTGCGAAGGAGGTTCACAGCATAGACGCTTTAAAAATACACAAACATGTTTTTAAAGCAGTAAATTAGATAAATAAGTTTCAAGATTAGTGTAAGTGAATATGTTCTAATGAATATAACCTGTTTCAAAATTAAAATTTTAGTACCAAAATAATTATTTAAATAATAAGCAATAGTTTAAAAATATTGTTTTAGATTTAAATATTTTTACAATCTGATTATTCAACTTTTATATCAGCCCTATAAAAATAATTACTTCAACACTATTCACTTTATATTACAAGTTATTGAGCAAAATTTCTGGAGTTAAGCTACGTATTGCCTGTCCAGTAACTTGGATGTGTAATCGTTACAATTATTATTCCCAAAATAAAGGTAAATAGTATTCTAATCATTTGTGGACATTATTTGCTAATTTATAATTCATAGGAGAAAACCGTGTATTGTTCCACACCATCATTTTATTAGTAATTTTATTTTTATTGTCCTCACTGATAGTAAAACTTTTTAGGTATCTAATACATATGAAGTGAGTAGTCGTGTTTCATGTATAGTATGCGTTCACAAAACTAATTATGTTGTCCTTCTATACAGCCCAGTAAATGGTTTCAAAAGGAATTTTTAATGAAAATGGCATTGAAGAACTTCATCGGTTTCTATTGTGCGATAATTCAAATGAAAGTACGCATAACAACGAAGATGAACAGATTGTGGGATTTCAAAGATCAACGTTGAAGTAGAAGAGAAAGATTATATGACACTAATGTATCAGAAAATACTATAGAAGTAAGGGACAAAGGGTTGCATACGGAACGATGCGATTCCGATTCACTAAATTATGAAGATGATAACTGAGACTTCTTAATAGTCGTTAAAAAACAAAAAATAACGTAATTGATTATCTGTCTTGGAAAAAACGCCGTATATGGCTAATGGGAGAGCTGCTCAACATAATTTACTTAGGATGAAGCGTCCATGCAATAAATGTGCAGCAATAAATGCGAAAGAGATTTTGGAAACACGGAACAGCCTGTTCGACCGTAATATGTTGGATATCATTTACTTTTACCAGTTAGTACACCAGTAGCATAAAAAAGCAAATATATATGAGATAGGGAACATCGCTTACTGACTACATTGAGACGGAAGCCTTTATTGAACCTTTATGTTTGTCGGAAATACATAAAGCAGGCAGGTTGAACCTTTAGGGTTTACGGACAACAGAAAGTTTAGGTGTGGAATTACTTAGATTAACTATGCGTTTAAAAAGATTCAGATTTTTTTTCCAGTTCATTAGGTTCAATGATAGAAATATGCATTTAGAGAGGAAAAAAATTGATTATTTAGCGCCTGTGTGAGGATTGTTCAGAAGTTCGTCGTCAATTGTTAATCAAGGTACACTATAAGTGAAAATATGACACGAAAAACTTGAACTCCTTAGAGGCAGATGCTCTTTTATTCAATATATCTCTTTTAAACAGACCATGTTTGATATTAAAATCTTTGCACTAGTTGACTCTAAAACCTTTTATATAAAAAAGTCTGAAATTTACGCCGGTAAGCAGTCTAAAGGGCTCTATACTTAAAGAAATAAAAATTTGGATGCTGTGAATCGTATGATTCAGCCAATACATAATTCTAGGCGCAATGTCATAGCTGACAATCAGTCTAGCGATGTATTCCTCTCGAAGTCATTCCCAGAAAATCACCGTCACTTCTACGTAGACCATCTAAAGAGAAACAAGTCGCAGATACCCCATCAACCGAAGAATGAATTCATTTGAAGTACTTTTACATTTCGAAAAAAGGAATACTTGTTTCTTATGTACCACAATAATAAACAATAAAAGAAATCTACTATTTTTTCAAGTCTTCATTTAGACGGCAAAATTAGTGAGGCCACCGGAGACAAGAAAGAACCCGGAATAATAAAAAATTATAATCGAATTAAAATAGCAGTATATATGGACAATAAGATGTGTTTTGCAATGCAAATAAGACTTTTTTATGACGCCAGTTTCTCAAAGGTTAAGTAAAGAATTAATTCAGGAACAGCTTCTACGAGGATAAAAAATTAGCTACCTTGATAAAGAAAACGAGTCCTTCAGTGCTGATAATGAGAATACCCCGCACAAACGTTACAAGTCTTGACAGCACGAGAAGAAATACGTTTGGTCCGATACTCATATAACTGATGTGGATCTTACCGTTGTCTCAATCAATCAATTTTCAAAGTTTATTGGACGAGTATCAGATACAATATAAAAAAATATGGTATCCGAAAATCCGACCATGACCATATGCAGACGCAATTGTCTCTTTGGTCTGGTTAGGTTTTTTGGGTTTACAAAAAAAAACGAAAAAAGTAAAAAGAAAAAAAAACAGTTTTGGTTGTTTTGTTTACAAATATAAGGCAAATAAGGTTTATTTATTTTAGGGTGCGCACGGTGGCGGTGAGCGTGGTCAGTTGTTTTGTCGACGGTACGCGAGCGGAGTGTTTTCTACGATGTCCTGTAGGCCGTCTGGGAGTTGGATGCCGGAAGTCATGCTGCTTTGTAGGATGGCGGGTAGGCAATCTTTATCTTCGGTTTGCGGCGGTGAGGGAAGGTGATCTGGAGGGTGTTGCGATTGTGAGGCTGCGGCCGGTCCGGGTCGATGACGCGTGCAACGAATCTGGAGCATAGGCCTTTGATACGAGCAACGATGGGAGATATGCCACCCACGTTGCAGACCTCCCGGGACGGGCGAAAACGGTCCAGGCGCAGCATCCCTCTCACGATAGGCCGTTCCTTGGCGCTAATTGTTTCGAGATCGGATTTTGAGATGGTCCTGAAACATAGAAACCTGTAGTCAATTACTGGTCGAATGTAAGTTTTGTAGGTATGTAGGAGTGTGCGAGGGTGGCAGCTATGGATGCTGCCTCGGAGTCTGGCTAGGAGCCCGCGCCGTCTCTGCACAGAGTCAAGGCACCGTCTCACCTCTGCCCCCAGTTGAGATTGGACGTAAATATCACTCCCAAATAAGTGACACTACCGGCAGGACGGAGCTCCTCTCCCCAGAGCCGGATGCGGGCATTGTTACTGGATTAGTGTCTTTTTCTGGAGTAATGTGGGTGTCGAAATAGGATAATTTGAGTTTTGTTTGGATTGAGTCGGATGCTCCATCGTCGGAACCAGGGTTCGACTCTGGCAAGGTCGGCAGATAATAAATTGGAGGCTGTTTGGGATTTACGGTTTATGGCCCATAGTGCTGTATCATCGGTGAATTGAACAAGTTGTACTGCAGGGTTAAGAGGTTGGGGAATGTCGTGGCAGTATAGGACGAATAGGAGCGGGGCCTGTATTGACGCCTACGGAACGCCGGCATGAGGAATGAATTCGCGTGAGAGCTTCCCGCGAACTCTGATCATGTGCTATCGGTTTCACAGGTATTGGCGGATTACGCGGAAGAATGATGCGAGGGCGGCGCTTGTAAGAAGTTTTCCTAATATGCCTTCGTGCCAGATGGTGTCAAAAGCACGTTCTATGTCTAACATGGCCGCTGCGATGCAGAGGCCAGCTTCTGAACTGAGTTGGGACCTTGGGGTCCTTCCTAGGTTTCGGGATCATGATTACTTCGGCAGATTTCCTGGCGAGGGGGCAATGACCTGTAAGTTAACAGACACTATAGATTTTGGTAAAATAGGAGATGGAGGGGGGAGGTAGGTGGCGGACGCTTGTCTCATGATTTTGTCGGAGCCCGGTGCGGAGTCCTTCCCGGCGTGGATGACGCCGAGTGTTTTGGCATCGGTAATTTGCGAATTTAACGGGTGGACGTGTCCTGGAGGGGCTTCCGGCGGAAACGGAAGCGGCATCAGTCTTGGCGCGTTGTGGCGTTCATTCACCTCTTGAAGGAAGATGTTATCGTGACGGGCGTCCTTGGGAGGCTGGTGGACGCGTACCAGGAAGTCGGCGAATATGTTTGCTACCTGAGGCTATTCGACGGTCTGCATGTTATTATGGTTTAGCTGTATGATTGGGTGGGCGCTTTGTCCGGTAAGGGCCTTGAGTTTGTTCCAGAATTTCTTTCCGTCGCGGTAGCTTAGTTTGGAGTAGGCGTCGTTCCAGGCGGCTTCCCTGTGGCGTCTGGTGAGTAGGCGGTCTGTGGAGTTGAGGCGATTCCATTCGGCTTTGATCTTCGGATTCATATATCTGTTGTATTGTCTGTAAAGGCGGCGTTTCTCCTTGATTATATTGATTATATGAGGGGGGAGGGGAGGGTGGTGGAAAATTATAGTTTTTAAAGGAATGGTGAGGTCGATCGAGGATTGTATTAATTCCGTGAAATTTTGTATTAAGGCGTCGAATTCCAATGAAGTGTTGGGTTCAATGAACGGCGGAGTGGCGTTGGCTAGCGTTTCCTGAAAGTTTGCCCAATTGGCGTTTTTCCAGTCGCGGAACGTTTTGAAGGTTGGGTCTCTAGGCGGGGGATTTAATATGTTTGTCGCGGCTTTGAGTGGAAGGTAATCGCTGGCTATTAGCGTCGCGATTTCCCCTTCGTCCGCGAGTGAGGTGTGAGGCGATCTGAAATTATAATGTGGTCAATTATCGATTGTCCAGTGTGGCTAATGAAGGTTGGATTTTCGTTGGTGATGCTATAAAGCGGCAGTTCCAGTAGGATGTCGGCGAGGGCCCGTCCTTTAGCGTTGGTGGAGGTGTCCCTGAAAGCGGTGTTTCTGGCATTGAAGTCTCCCATAATGATAACTCGCGAAAAGCTAGCCGCGAAGTCGTATAAGTCGCGAGGTAAGTCTTCGTTAGGAGGCGTGTACAGCGCGAAGATGTGGAGGGGGGCACCGGTTATATGTAAGGTTGCGGCACAGCATTCTTAGTCTTGCAGCGGCTGTGGTAGCTGGAGCTTTGAAAAAGGAATCGTGTTATTAATTAGTAGGGCAGTGACCCTTCTAGCCCTCTTATTATTTTGATAAATTCCGCGGTATCCCGGGAAATTCAGGTGGTTGTTGCGTTTAAGGTGAGTTTCGGTGATTGTCAAGACTGCTATATTGTCCCGAAGGAGTAGATTTCTAAAGAGTGGCGTCTTTCTGCGGATTCCCGCTGCGTTGACCATGCACACTGCACTGTCCATTACAGATCAGAGAGAGTGAGGTGGAGCCAGTTCCCGGCGTAGGATGCTGCGACCCTATAAACAAAATATTCTCTAATTAGATCGAACAAGATGCACTGTACGCGTTCTCGTCGGCCAGGGAATAGTTCAAGAAGGGCATGGATAACGAATTTAGTAAGGTGGTCGATAAGAGATTCGGACTGGTTCTATTTATGGATAGGTGTGTTCTTAGGCCTGTTAGTGACGCTTTCCCTGGGGCTGGAAATGGACGAAGTTGAGGCGGCGGTTGCAGTTGCGTAAGTGGCGTCGGCGGAGTCGTGGGAGTTTTGTCGGGAAACGGGGATTGTCGGAGAGAGGGGAATAAGGCTGGGAGTGGGGTTTATTGAGGCGGTAGGCTTGGAGATTTTAAGGGGGCCGCGGCGTCTGGATTTAGTGGTTTGGAGGGACGTGCAGTGCATCTATGAAAGAAAGCAATATGCTCTCCGCCACAGTTGCTGCACTTAGGAGGGGCTACCGAGGTGCACTCGCAGGTCGAGTGGTCTCCGATGCAAACGCCGCAGGTGAGAGAGCGTTTGGGGCAGGATCTTGTCGGGTGGTCGAACTTAAAGCATTTTCCGCACTGGTCGGGTTGGGACTCAGGTGGATGGGATTGTTAAATTCTATATAGGTTGTTGAACATTACAAGTCCACGGGAAAGGAGGCGGTCTAATATTTTATGGGACGTTGTTGTTATTCTCATTAGCCGAGTAGGCTGGTCGGTTTACTTGGATATTATTCTCCAGACATTGGAAAAGTTAAGTTGAAGGGCGGCGAGATGAGATTTCACCTCGTCAAGGGTGATGTCCATCTCGACGCCTCTCAGGACGCAGGAGAACTGATTTCCAGGGGGTTGGTGGGAGGGACGGGAGGGAAGTAGTCCGTAGGTAATTTTGCAAGGGTTGGGAAGGAGGTTATTAAGTCGAGGGAGTTTCAGTTGGGCCTCTTGGTCGATAGCAGATACTCGGGCATAACCCTGAGAAAATGCGGTTAAATTGGTGGCGAGGACGTTGACCTCGGATAAGAGTTTAGATAGGGATTTATTGGTAGTATTGTGAGGTAGGTTGGATAGCGTTTAGATTTTGACTATGGAGGCAGAGGAGTTAGTGGTGGATGACTTGTTTGATTTGCTGGATTTGTCGGAGTTTTTGGGTCTAGTGGAAACGACGGAATTTAGGCGTTGGCGTCGACTAACTGTGGCCCAGTCTGAGGCTGTTGTGTTCGGAGAAGGCTGATCGTTAGTCGGGTGGTTGACAGAGAGGCCTGGAGAGTTGGCATCATCGTTATCGAAGTCAGGAGGAGGGTGGACTAGGGGATGGGCGAGTTTATTTGAGTTAGCGGAGCAGGTGGAGAAGCCGGAGTCGTGATCGGCCTTGTCGGTCTTAGACTTCGAGCGAGTCATCGGAGCCGATATGGTTGGTTACTAGGTGGAGAGGAAGCACTTTTATTTTTAAAAAAGTGCACTAGTGGAAAGGGAGCAGGGCGTCGAGCTCTGCTCCCCGCGGTACGGCGTCGCGACGCCTCGAGGGGTGAGGTTGGCCGTACACTTGTTCACGAAGTTGACGCGGGCGCTGTAAGGGCGCTAGTAAGCATAGGCGAGTATGCGGCAATAGGGCACAGTCAGAGACAGTGGTGTCGTAGCACAGCACAGAGTTTGGCGCAATGACACACAGGAGAAGGCAAGGTGCACAAACTGCCGAAAGAACGACTCTATTTCTTAAGACGTCCAAACAACAGCAGAGCACGATGAAAGATGCCGTTTTATCCAGTCCTGTGCCCTTATATGCCCCGAAGGGTGCAAAACAGTTGAACAAAATAACAAGGCTGATTGATATAAATTATAGAATTAATAAAAAATGAAAATGTCCTAAATAAGTATTAGTTTGTAATAATAATTATTGACATATAATTTTGAATTTGATTTGAATATTTATTTTACTTATGGAGCCTTCTTAAGTAAAAATATTATATTAATAAGCGCATCTTTATTAGTTTATTTCAAAAATATTACTATTTTTAATGTAAACTATAAAAAATTGGTTACGTACAATACTAAGAGAACTGTGCCAGCACCATGTGTCTATTACTATACGCAGCTAATGGCGTGTTAAATTAATATTTTTGGTGCAAGTTATTAAGCGATAATTAAAATAGTTAACTTGTATCATTAATATTATATGAGTACCTAATATATAATCAAAGTATATAAAATCAGTGCTCTATAACATACATCATGAAAGTAATTTCCGAACAAATTAAAACAATGAACATTGGCCCATTAAATTGTAGAATGTACTTATAAAAAAACGATCGAATTCAGTTAAATATCTTGCTTAAGGAGCTATAAATTTTAAATAGGCTTTCCATCAGATATTAGATTGTATTATTTGCTTTTTATTAATTTTATAATTTTGTTTAATTTAATATAAAAAGGTTGTTACTTTTTAAGTAGTACAATTTGTGAAAGTAAAATGAATTTTCAAAAAATTAATTATTTAAAATGGAAACAATCATTTCAGCCGAACTTAATTTAAATTGTCGTATTTTTGGCATTTTTGTTACTACCACGAGTAATAACATACTTAAAATGCACTGCCTGCAAATTAGCGGGCAGTGGTGCTACTCACATGATATTCGCCGGCATTTCGTAGTTTCCTATTTTTATTATAGGTAGGACATATCTGTCTACAGAGTATATAAAATCAATGACACAGATGGGGTCATTCTAGATCACTCAAAGGTGGGGACTAAAATAATTTTGTACAGGGATGTGGATGTCTGCCTGCACTGATGGGCATTACCGCGTGTTAGTGGTTGAGAGGGTAATGTACGTTGTAACTGTGGTGGTGGAGATGTATAGTTGATGAATTAATAGTATGTAGGTGAAGAATACAAGTAATTAAATATATTTTTGAAACAATAATACATATTACATTGATATGCACAGTGTTATTAGGTTTGCGCAACAATCGAAACAAACGAATGTGAGGGTGAATTCTGTGGTATTTAAATCATAATTTAAGAGTATAAATTGTTTAAATATAACATACTAAATTACTATGAGATAATTATGCATTTAGGAAATTTTAATATTTACAGTAAGATTACTGCAATCGTACAGAAAATACGTGTCCGATTTTCTTAGGTATAAATGTTCTAAATCAACAGTACAATCGTTGAATTATTTTAATTAAAATATTTTAGGCATAAAAATAATTTACTTTAAAATATAAATATACACATAAATAATTAAAATAATTTTTGGATAAACTGTGTAACTTTAATAAAAATTAAACGTTTCGAAAACTATTTAAAATAGTTTTCGAAACGTTTAATTTTTATTAAAGTTACACAGTTTATCCAAAAATTGTTTTAATTATGAATAATAACTGTGAAAGTTTCCATAAATAT